>BGNK01002856.1:0-89217 GCA_003297005.1 Symbiodinium sp. clade A Y106
TTTGCCTTAACCCATTAACCCATTAACCCAATCATTCTGGCCAAGTGAATTTGGGAGTAGAGTCCATTCCCACTTGGGCAAATCATTGGGTTAATGGGTTAATGGGTTGGGCACATCATCGGGTTAATGGGTTAATGGGTTGACGCAAATTCATTTGGCCAGAATGATTGGGTTAATGGGTTAATGGGTTGGGCACATCATTGGGTTAATGGGTTAATGGGTTGACGCAAATTCATTTGNGGTTAATGGGTTAATGGGTTGGGCACATCATTGGGTTAATGGGTTAATGGGTTGACGCAAATTCATTTGGCCAGAATGATTGGGTTAATGGGTTGGGCACATCATTGGGTTAATGGGTTGAGGCAAATTCATTTGGCCAGAATGATTGGGTTAATGGGTTAATGGGTTGGGTTGGGGCCTCCTACGGATCTGTTTCGAAACAATCCTCCTACGGATCTGTTTCGAAACAATCACGAGTTTCGAAACCAGATAGCAGAATTGAGAACAGAAGAGCGAAGTTACAAAAATGCAGGGGTGGGGGAATGACTACCTACCCATATATATATATATATATTATATAGAGATATATTATATATTTATAATGGTTGCATGTAATATGTACATATATATATATACATATATACATATATATATATATATATTTATACATATGTATACATATGTTGCATAGCATTTAATTACTATGGAACCCTAACCACATGTTGTCGTAAAACATCCCGAGACTCGCCCATCCTCTAACGAGGCAAAGGGGATCCTTATTCTTGCTAAATGCAAATACTGCTGATGGACAATATCCTGCATGGCCCTATATGCCCTAAACTATGGGATTTACGGTACTATACTATACTTTGGGTAATGCAGGGTTTTGTCCATCCACCGTGTTAATACATTAAGGGATTAGGGCCAGGGGTTCTATCTTAAGATGTAGAGGGATCCTCAACGTGGTGGTTTAATGCCAGACTTTTTGGTTGTTCGGGTTAAGCTACACGAAGTCCCGCGCCTTCATGAACTTTCAGTTTGCAGTAGGGTGTAAGGATCAAGGAGCACTCCTCAAATCACAACTAGGACACGGCCTGAAAGGAGGGGCTACCTTATTATCCCTGTACCTGCAGGGATCTCCAAGCCTTGAACAAAGAACTTGGAGGTACGGCAGTGACAACTTGGATGTCAGAAGCCAGCTGATTCCGGCCGGCACCCAGGGCCTAGATAAATTTTAACATTTGCATAAATTTGCATATACACAAGCACATAGACATACACGTGCATGCATGCATACATACGTCTGTCCAGGCATCCATCCCTCCATCCATCCATCCATCCATCCATCCATCTCTCCATGCATCCATGCATCCATCCGTCCATCCGTCCATCCATGTCTTGAGCTTGCAACAGTGTCTCAGCAAGGCAGATGCTTTTGCAAAAGAGTACTGGTGATGCTGCAATGTGGCGAAGCACAGTCACACGAAGGTGCTGAGGGGCTGTCTGGTGAAGCACTTGCTATTTGTCCTTTCGCTCTTCCTGCAGTGCTGCATGCTATTCTTGCGCAGATATGGCTTCAACGTGAGTATCTAGGCCCCTGCACTAGCTGCAGCATGCGTGGTATTGTACCTAGCTTGCTACATAGCTACCTACTTACCTACTACCTATATACGTGCATGCACACGTACATACATGTATTCTCTTGACTATGGCATTCGTTATCTATGAGGTTCGTTGTAATAGTAACGAAGGATGCTAACCAAGCAACATTACCGGACTAGTTATGCTAACATGAATGACTGAAAGCTGCGTAGTGGATCCAAATTTTCAGGGCGTCGTTTCCCTAATTATATGGTTCAAAATGTAATTAGGGCGTTGGGTTGCGGGTTCAGGATTCAGATTTATGGGCTTAGCTGTTCAGGGCTTCGGGATCACGTTCCATTGTTTCGTGTTCGTTACAAAGTATAGCAACAAGTGAAACAACAAAAACAAGCGAACAGCCATAAATGCGACAGCTTGCGAAGATGAGCGGATCTAAATGAACTAATTGAACAAGAAAACTCCTCCGTCCTCGCGTTGTGTTGCAGTTGTGTTTTCCATGCTATTGACATGTTGCTCGGAACCATGGTTCTAAAGCCCTGGTATTTGGCAATCCGAGTACCCAACAAGCCACATTTGGACGCGCAACTTGGACGAGATTGCCGAAACCTGGCCGAAGCCGCAAAACACTAAACCCCAAAACCCTGAATCCTAAGCCATACATCCTGCACCCGAAGAAGGTAAGCCATAAGTAAGGCTTTAAATCCAAAAACATATCTATACACCCAAAGGACTGACGTGGTACAGATTGCATCCACCGACTACGCCTTTGCAGCAATACGCAAAGACGGCTCGGTGCTCTCGCCTCGTCTTTTGTAGTTGAGCTCAGATGGTCGGATGAAGGGCACAGGGTTTTAGCGCTAGGGGTTTAGGGCTTGTTTGGGGTTTAGGGTTTAGGGTAGGGGTTTAGGTTTGTTTGGGGACCCGAAGAAGCTCTAAGCCGTAAACCCAAAACCTCACCTAAACCCAAAAATCCCAATCGCCTAGCCCTCAACCCTTCTCCAGCTACGAAGAGCCTCAGATGGCAGGTGGTCACTTGGGGAGACTTCGACTACGGCGGCGATAGCAGTGCAGTCAAGGACTGTCGCCGCAAGTTTGTTTATAGTTCTTGGGGTCCTTTCAATGCTAGGGTTAGCCTCACGGGGTTTTGAGGAGTTATAGGGTGTGTTGAATTGTAGTTGTCGGGTTCTTTTTCACGAACGAGTGCTTCACAAGGCGATGTCTGAATTACTAGTTACAATACCTGTTTATCGTCCATACAAACTGTCTTTGCTCTTTGGAAAACCCCCATAAGCAATCTTGATAAACCGTCTTAAAACCATAAAGCTATCCAGCAAAGTCTTCATGAACCCATCGGAAACCCTGGTAGAGTATCTACAAACCCCTAAATCTATAGATTCTATGATAATTATATGCTATAAATCCGGTTCATAAACCCTACAAGTCTGTAAATATGCTATGAATCAGTTTCGTAAACCCTGTAAACCTATAGAAATATACTATAAATCCATATAAACCTCGAAAATATATTTCGGACCCTAAACCCTAAACCACCGTTTCTTCGTTTTCGGAGCTGGTGGCCTGCAGGACCAGCTCCAAAAGGTCCGAAGCATCTCGTCGACGAGTGACACCTGGCGTGTTTTGGGGTTTGGGTTATAGGGGCTTTTGAAATTTGGGGTTTCGGTTTGAAGGTAGCGGTGGGTTTGATTCAACTGATGCTGCAGGAAACAGGTACTACGACACCTTTGCAAACAGCATCGGAAGGGCAGGGATAGCGCGCTCTTGAATCATAAATGCGGGGTACACACCGCCTGCGGCGGCTGCCCCGATGTCACCATTGATAGCTGCAGTGCCGGGTGCACCTGCAGGTTCTGGTGACGAAGCAGGCATCATCTATGTGGTCGGCAATGGACGTGGGTAACCTCATCGATAAGATGAGCCGATTGTGGACAGGAGACGAACAATGGTCTGCTGCCTTTTGGCGTGCTGCATCAGAGATCTTCTGCGCGAGCCCAGTCCCACGTGCAACAGGAGCTGCCGCTCTGTCGGGCATGGATGCCGAGAGCTGCGGGCTGGGGAAACCAAACCGATATGTCGGTCATGGGTGCAAGAGGCATCAGCATCACCACCCAGAGGAACACATTTGCCTACTTATTCCCAGGATGCTACATACGCACGTATTCTGAGGTTGGTCATTGGATCACCAGCATAGTGGGTGTTGACATCAAAGTGACGTTACAGGGGCTATGGGGTTTAGAGTTTAGGGGGTTTTGGGATATAGAGTGTTTTCAGCGGGCTAAAATTGAAGGGATGCCAATAAAAGGTACCATAGGGTTTAAGGGTTTTTAGGGTTCTACCATTAGGGTTCCTTAAAGGGGTCTATAGCTACTTTGAAGGGATACCAGAAAAGATGCTATATTATAAGGAGTTTAGGGTTGAGGGTACCAAAAAATGAAAGATACTATATTATACGGGGTTTAGGGCTGAGGGTACCAAAAAATGAGAGATATATTGCAAGGGCTTTAGGTTTAGGGTTGAGGGTGCCCAAACATGACAGATACCATATGAAAAGGCTCTGAGTGTTGAGGGTACCAAAATTTTAAAACATGAAAGATACAATATTATCAGGGGTTTAGGGTTGAGGGTTTAAGTTTAAGGTTTAGAGTTTAGGGTTGAGGCTTGAGACTTTAGGCGTTGGGGCTGAGGGTTTAGGACTGTGGGGGTGGCCGGCGGAGTTGCTGCCAGGGTGTCTGGTGGGGTCTTCAGGAGTTCCTGTTCCAGGGGTCATTATACGGGTTCCCTACCTTAACCTGCCAAAACCTACTTTATTGTAGGGTCCCTAGAAATTGCATACTATGGTGTATAATAAGAACCTACAAAAAAGTAGGGTTTGGTAGTTTAAGGTAAGCCAGAAAGTTGGAACATGGATTTTGGAGGATTAGTGCTAGGATTCAATAGACTTTACCTTAGGGGCATGAGGATAATGATGTTCCAACTTTCTGTCTTCTACTATATAAGGGTTCCCTAAACCCTAAACCCCAAACCGTAAGTATATAGGTTACCATGAGCATCACGACCCCAGGGAGGGATCGTCTGTGTGTACGGTTTTTGTTAGGCCCGAGGTGTAGAGTGTATGGCATCTTTATCGTGTTCTGTAAAGGGGTTTAGAGTTTATGATTTAGGGGTTAGGGTTTAGGGTCAAGGGGTTTAGGGTTTAGGGTTAAGGGGTTTAGGGTTTGGTTCAATGTCCAGGACTGCAGGGTTTGATTGAACCTGCGTACAGCAAGACTAACCCGACACAGCAGCTATGGTTCTTGTTTTAAGGTCCTCGGCATACTCCAGGCAAGCCGCAGACGCCGTACACCGCACAGCCGTTGACAGTTTAAGCTCTGGCCTCTTAGCTATTGGGCCTAACCTTCGGTGCTTTATTTCACGGTTGAGGGTTCAGGGTTCAAGATTGCAATCTTACCCCGAGGGTGGGGCATTCGGCTGGTGGCCCAACATGGGCCGCTATGTTTGGAGAACAGAAGAATGTGAACCCTGCAACCGCAACCTTGTTGAATTAGGAACCTTCCTTCAACATGAAGCCTGAACACCAAACCCTACCTTAACGTACCAAAGCCTACTTTTTTGTAGGGTCCCTATAAATTCCTTAGGGTCTATAATAAGAACCTACAAAAAAGTAGGGTTTGGTAGTTTAAGGTAACACTCTAAACCCTCAACCCCAAACCTTTGAGGAGCCCTATAATAACAGGCTAGCGCACGAAGCCTTAAACTGAGACCCCAGGCCTTCAAACTGGAACCCTAAACCCAAAAGCTGGAACCTTAAGACTACTATAGGGGCCTTAATAATTACCTATACTTTTTTTTTGGGGGGGGGTCCTTATTATAAGTATAGCGTAATCGACATAATAGACAGACCCACAACCAAATTGTATTTATTAAGGAAACCAATATAAACAAAAAAGCCCAGAGGGTCCATATATACTAGTATTATGGAATTATAGGCCCTAAAAGACCATCCCCATTATGGTTTTGGGGACCTAATTCCATAAGAGTAGTGTATATGGACCCTCTGGGAAAATCAGCGGTTCCAGGAAGCCTTTGCGGCAATCCTTGAGGACGGAACCGCCACTTGCCTCGCCTTTTTTGGATGTTGAGAGGTGGTGGTTAGGTTGCATGTTTTTGTTTATTAATCCTAGAGGGTCCATGTGCCCAAATAGTAGATACTTTGGGCCCAATGTACCTATATAGGGAGTACTTTAAGGCCAAAGTATATGCTATTTGGGTACATGGACCCTTAGGGTTAATGTTTGAGCGGGAGGGAGGGTGGCTTGTTTTGTTACTACCATATTCGATAGCTGGTTCATTCAACTAATCGAAGTAGTTGTTGGTTATGTAGAACTCATCGTAATCGTCGCTGAGAAGACCGGGGTGCCGTAAGTCATTTGGCACACGCTACGAAACAAGAGTGAAAATACTATAGGGGCCTAAATAATTGCCAATGCTATTGCGGGGGATCATAGTATAATGGGCCCCGAAACCCTATTTTGATTATTGAGGCAGCTATAGTACCTGCATAGAACTGCTAACTATGACTGTGCGTTTGTCCATGCTGGCTCTTCCGCGAAAGCACGCCGAGCTGCAAGCTTCAACTTATACTTGGCCTGCAAATGCAACAGCCAACGTTACGAGTATGCGGGGCATTGGACCTGTAGAGTTTGGCATTTCTTTGGTTTCACGGTTCCTGATATGCGGCCTCGATAGCTACTACTGTCATTCTTAGTGCTAAAAGTTCGCAATTTATATTACATAAAGCTTGGCCCTAAACCCTAAACCCAAAATTCGAAATTTATATTGCATGAAGCTTGGCCCTAAACCCTAAACCCTAAACTCAAAATTCGAAATTTATATTGCATGAAGCTTGGCCCTAAACCCTAAACCAAAATTCGAAATTTATATTGCATGAAGCTTGGCCCTAAACCCTAAACCCAAAATTCGAAATTTATATTGCATGAAGCTTGGCCCTAAACCCTAAACCCTAAACCCAAAATTCGAAATTTATATTGCATGAAGCTTGGCCCTAAACCCTAAACCCAAAATTCGAAACTTATATTGCATGAAGCTTGGCCCTAAACCCTACACCCCAAACCCAAAATTCGATATTTATATTGCATGAAGCTTGGCCCTAAACCCTAAACCCAAAGAAACACATCTTGGACCAGGTCGTCTCCTGGGGTGGCGAAGAACCTTGGCATCACAGGGTATATGGGAGTTTCCGAAAATAGGGGACCCTAATATAGTACCATAAATAGTAGGATCCTTATTATGAGGACCCCAAAATAAGGTACCCCTAGTTGTCGGAAACTCCCACATGGAGACAGAGTCTTAGTAGCTTTTGGATACACTTTACATGTCTTGGGATAATATTACCCACTATAAGCCTGAAAGTGTCAACTTTTGGGGGCTTATGAACTCAGCAACTGCCATCGCGCTTTAGGCAGTCTCTTTGGGCTTTTCTTTGCAGGGGTACCTTAAACTACCAAACCCTACTTTTTTGTAGGTTCTTATTATAGACCCTAATATGGAATTTATAGGGACCCTACAAAAAAGTAGGTTTTGGTAGGTTAAGGTATAGGATGGAAAGGTTGCGTAGTCGCCCCTGCTTTCTGAAACGCCTAGGTTTGGGGTTTGGGGTTTAGGGTTTAGGTTTGGGGTTTAGGGTTTAGGTTTGGGGTTTAGGGTTTAGGTTTGGGGTTTAGGTTTGGGGTTTAGGGTTTAGGTTTGGGGTTTAGGGTTTAGGTTTGGGGTTTAGGGTTTAGGTTTGGGGTTCAGGGTTTAGGTTTGGAGTTTAGGGTTTAGGTTTGGAGTTTAGGTAGGGTTTAGGGGAGCTGTCTCGAAAAGTAGATCCCGAACCGCTAGCCGAACACTTGAGAGGTAAACCCTAGACCACTGCCCATCCCAAACTAAACGCATCGAGGGTTGGGGAGGGTTTAGGGTTTAGGGGGTTTAGGGGCTTCTTGTTTTGTTTTTTCATATCGCGCCGTGAGACATCACCGCAATATGGCAGACATTGAGGAGTTTCAGACAGGAGGGCCTTTGGCACAGTCCGTATGGTAGGATACGTAGAATCCCACAGATATCTTACCGCAGAACCCTTATGTAGAGAAACGTGGACCTCAAGGAATACGGTGGCGACTGCAGCATGGTCCAGCACCAGCTGACGCACCCCGGATCTGTGAGTTTCCTCGGAGCGGAGAGTGTGGGGACACGCTCAGACAATTACTACAGGGGCCTTAATAATAATTACCCATATCATTTTGGGGATTCCGTATTACAAGTATATATATATATATAATATAATGGGCCCCCAAGCCCTATTCTAATTATTAAGGCCCCTGCACTACTCAACTTTGCAGGGCCGAGAGGAGCCAATAATCAGGGACTTGGGTTTAGGATGGTACTTTGGAGGTTAACGTGTTGAGGAGAATATGATGTTATGTTCAAGGCAGACCCCCAAAACTAGGTAAAATCATGGCCCAAAACCTCTAACAGGCTATTATTCTACATACTTTTGGGGTCCAGGAAGGCATGGTATGGTAATTACATCCGGTGGCGTTGGTGACTTAAGGTTTGCAACCAACTGTCGGAATATTTGGGCTTGCAGATAGGTACGATGAGGGTTACTCTTCTATCTGTCTTTCCAGAGAAGGTGCAGGGTCCAACTGCCCAAGTAGTCGGGTTTCAGGTGCCTGGAAGCTTTCAGAGCACTATGACCTGATACCCTGCTATTTTGGTGATCGGATCTGGATTCAGTGGTGAGGTCGTTAGCCTATGGGTTTTGAGCTTAAAGGAGCAGGACTGAGGCACTAGGGTTCGAGGCTTTCCACTAATTTTCTTTGTGCCTGCATGTCTTTGGTACGTCGTAGTGTGCTCTGCCCTGAACCATAGGCCGTAAACTCCAGTTTGGGTTGGAAGATTTCGCTGTGTCTTACAAGGCTTACAGAAGGGCTGTAGTGTTTACTTCGTTTCTAGGGTTCTTGTTGAGGGTTTAAGCCCGCACTAAGGCCTGCTATATTGAGTCCAGCCTCAACCCTAAACGCATTAAACCTCACAAATCCACAGGGTCCAAGTACCAATCATAGTGGGTTCTTAGTAAGTAGATACTTGGGCTTCAAAACTATATGTACTACTATACGTGCTGCTCCTTGGACTCTTTTGAAGGAGCCCTTCAAGGAACTCTAAACCTATAGTGCCTTTTAGAACAGCATTAAAGGAACCCTAAACCGTATAGTATTTCTCAACAGGAACCCTACACTCTAAACCCTAAACCCAAGGTCTGTCAAGGCCATCCAGGCGACAGAGAGCGCCATGGCCGCCCTCATCGAGGATGGCACCGTTGCTCCTGAGCAGCCAATGATCATTCACAATTAGGGTTTAGTGTTTCGGGGCTTTAGGATTTAGGGCTTTAGGGTGTAGGGTTATAGAAGGCTGAATATTTATCAAAACTTACTAGCATTCCACAGGGTTTTATTGTCGTTGTAGCGCCATAGTCGAGCTTAAACCCTGTTCGATCACGAAGGATTCAGCATTAGACCTTAAGGTGCAGGGGTTCGCGTTTAAGTGAACCAAACTTCAAACTATGCCCGAAACCCTATCAGCCCTGAGCCCTCTTAGTTTCGAAAAACCAACGGAGTGCACAACAGAGCCCAGTAGGGATTAGTCACGGAAGATGACGTGCACCCAAATGTTCAGCAGCTCTGTTTTACTTGATGCATATTACATATGTTCAGGGGTATTGGACTGTCTTGTTCGAACATCGAAATTCAATAAGACAGTTGTTTAATACATACAGAACCTACAAGGCCCTCTAAGTCTAAGCCCCATAATTCATCTGCGAAAACCCTACAAAGCCGCATCATCAGACTTACTCTGAGGTGGCGTGGGGGCATCAAGACTACGGAGGCGACTGCAAAGCCTTCGCACAGCGGCTTCAGCATGTGCGCTGCATACAGCCCCCTCGGCTGCAAGCCCTACCCTAAGGGTCCAAAGGACCCAATAATTAGGTACTTGGGTTTAGGATAGTAGGTAAGTAGCTCAATATTTAAGAGAGTATATGATTATTAGGTACTTGGACTCTTAGGGCTACACCCGAACCTAAGGGCTCCAAGTATACAAATAGTACCTACTTTGGGGCCTAAAGTCTGTATATAGTACCTACTTTGGGCTATTTGGAGTCCCAGGGGAACCCTCAACCCCATACCCTAAGCGCAAAGCCTACTAGTAGGCAAGGCTTTCGGCTTTCGGATCTTTGGCGCTCTTGTATGGAGACCTGAAGAACGAGTAATGCTGTTCCCAAAGTATATAAATGTACCTTACTCTTGTGATGATACCGTACAATGTAGGAACCTGATTAAGAAACCCTCGGCCTATAACCGCCAAATAGTAGGGCTCATATAAAGAACCACAATGAAGGCCCAAGGTTTCTTAGTCAGGTTCCTTCCTTAGCAGGGCTTTAGAGTCTGGGAGTTGAGGGACCTTGGGGATCGAGGATTTAGGGTCATTGGCTGGCGCTACAAGCCCCCTTTGCGTGGAGCTTTCTTCGGGTTTCGGGGGGCTTACCCTAAGGGTCCATGTACCCAAATACTATATACTTTGCCCCCAATTTAAAGTACCTATATAGGGACTATACTTTAAGGCCAACGTATAGACTATATGAGTGCATGGACCCTTAGGGTTAGAGTCTAGGATTTAGGGCTATGGGAGCTTTCTTTCGGTTGCAAGGCTTCAGGTTCTTGCGTTTAGGGGTTCAGGGTGGAGGGTCTTGGGCCGAACAGGTCCAAATGCCCCAGACTTTTGGATTTTAGGGTTTAGGGTTTAGGGGCATGACGCAAGGCTTGTTTTGCCGAGGTGCGTAGACTTAGAAGTGCCGAATTCAACACCCTACAGAAATACAGGACCGTTGGTTGATACCTCAATAGTACCTCGCGCCGCTGGGCCTCAGCAAAATGTAGTGAATACAGTCATTTCACACTGATAGCGTTGTTCATGTTTTGACTGCGCAAGCCTTGTCAACAAGGTACGCCCGAGGTAGAACGGTAGAACAACAACGACCACTCTTTCTTCGTGATGAGCTGCACCCCAGACCGTGGTAGAAAACACTGAATAGCACTTCGATGCTGCGAGGAGGCATGCACCAGCGCCAATACAAGACCCCAATTCGAAACCTGAAGTCGCAGTTATTGCATGAGCTTCTGCTCGACCATCGGAGTATCATGCCTGACGCCTTACACTGGCAGTGACTAGCTGTCTTTTTCTGCATGCTAAGCCTTTCCTAAGTGACCAGGCAATTTTGCAAAGTTGGGAGTAGTATTAGGGAGACCCCTTAAAGGGTACCCCTTCTGAACCCTACTTCTGGCTCTCTTTGACGGGACCTTATTGAGAGGGTCTATATCCCCAAGGGTCCCCTTAAATCCTACCTCCTACAAAGAGGAAGCTAGGCTCCGGAATGCCGGCACCCTCAACCATAAGTTCGTGCTCGCAAGACGATGTAACGCAAGACGATGTAAGTTTACGGACAGAGAATGATTTGATGATTTAGGGCTTGGGGGCGAGGGAGGACCTAAAACCCTGCAACCCTAAGCCCGTTATAGCCGAAAGTCTAACTTAAAGCAATGCCACCCCTTCAGGAACTCCTACAGCACCTTCACAGCCATTAGCTACGATGGTTCTGCACCTCGGCTTTGTCGCGTTGTGGCTTGGAGTGTGGGGTTTTCAGCCGCAGAGTTTAGGACAGGGTTTAAGGGTCGATATTCAAGCCGGCATAATAGTTACCACCAAGTCTTTTCCCTAGGGCTCCTTAATATTATGATCCTCATCATCGTACAAGATACCCAAAGCCCTGTTCTCATACTAACGTTTCCATATCTTGCTAAGGACGTTGTGCTCCAGCTTTGATGCTCTGGGAACTCCAACAGACCCTACTCCATGCTCATACCCAAGTCCGTGTACCCAAATAGGGATCACTTAAGGGTTCCTTTAAGGGGTACCATCAGGGTTTTGGGGCTTGGGTATAAGTGCCCACGTACCCAAATGGTAGATACTATGACCTTAAAGAGGTCATTGCTTTGGGGCCTATTTGGCTACATGGAGCCTTTGGGGGAGGGTTTTCCTACCCCACTGGCGGTGCTGCACGCTGATCCAAGTGTTCTACAAGTAGTTCCTAAACCCTAAACCCTGTTTCCTAAACGCAGCCTCAGTACTCTGTTGTCTTAGGTCCGAAGAACGACACTCTGAATGGCGTTATGCCCCCCAAACGGAAGCTGTACCGTTAGGGTACTGAGGTAGAAGCTTGTAGAAAGCTTAGAAAACTGAAGCAAATCGTCATAAAGCTTCCTTACCAAAGCACCCTAACACCCTACCCAAACGCTTCAATCCCCCACCCCGCATCCTAAACCCTAAGACGCTAAACCCTCAACCTGAAGATGCTCAACTCTGAACGTTCCCAGAGGGTCCATATACACTACTGTTATGGAATTAGGCCCTAAAAGACCATCCCCATTATGGTTTTGGGGACCTAATTCCATAATAGTAGTGTATATGGACCCTCTGGGGTTCATCAGGGTTCGGCTTCCAATGAGGTGGTGACGTGGGGTGACCCTGAGTTTGCCGGCGAGGGCATGCGCCCGCCGGCCAACATGGGCAAGGCCCTGCTCGCATGTTCTGGCTGATTTGATGGACTCACATCTCAGCTCAAGCCCATGCAAAATTGTTCTCAAGCAGTAAAGCCTGCACACTATATGCCGGCAGCCATAGACATAGACCTTAAGCCCGTGTGAACACCAAACTCCCAAAGCCAGGTCGAGAAAGTGCTCCCTTCCGAAGGCTGCGCGATGTGGGTTTGGGGTTTAGGGTCAAACTTCGACTGGTAGTATAGGGGCCAAAATAATTACCAACCCTAAATTATAAGGTGAAAGCGGACAGATGCTTCTCACCCGGTCTTGTGCCGAGAGTCCTAGTGCTTCGATCGTATACACTAAGGGCCAGCAGCTGCCGTTTGCGAATCATAAAACACATACTGTCGGAACCTGGTTAAGAAAGCCTGGCCCCATAGCCCCAAAATATCAGGACTCATATAAAGAACTCTTATAACCCAAAGGGTCCTAGGTATTGTTATGGGGGATACTTTCCCAAATCATTGTAGTACCTCCTATCATAGAAACCCTACATTCTACTATTATTGGTACTTTGGACCCTTTGGGTAAAGACCCGAGGCTTCTGAAGGCTCCTACATTCTGTCTTCAACCATAATCAAGACCCCCAAGGGCAAGGTCAGCGACTTTGCGAGTGCCTTGGGGGAGCTTAAAGGCTTAGGGTTGAGGGTTTAGGGTTTAGGGCCGTTTAGGATTTAGGATTAGGGTTTAGGGTTTACGGCAACTGTAAGGCAAGCCCTAAAACCGAAAACCGAGACTCTGAAGTGCTACATCGGCACCCTCAGACGCTGAACCCCCAAACCCCAGGCGGGAGTTTCCGAAAATACGGGACCCTAATATAGTACCCCAAATAGTAGGAGCCTTATTATAACTTATTGGCTGTAAAGTCCACTTTTCAACTTTGGGGGTTCTTATAAGGTAGTCGATTCTGAAAGTTTCAACTTCTATTTGCTGGGGTTTTGGGCCAGTGAGATAAGGACCCCAAAATAAGGTACCCCGAATTTTCGGAAACCCCCACATGAAGCTTGCATCCGCATGGAGAGTTCTGGGCTGAGGGTGTCCCCAAAGGGTCCAAGTGCTTGTCGTGATAAGTAGGGCCATTGGGGTGTATAAGACCCCTACTATGGGCTATTAGTAGGGTTATAAGTAGGGTTCCTTTATGGGTTCTATAGGGTGTAGGGTTTAGGGTAGTTATAAGTAGGGTTATGTGTCTGTTAATATGAATTATAAGTATAGTTATCCTACTTATCACCCCACTTATAACTACCCATGGACCTCGAAGTCATGGTATGGTGTATACTTTTGGGGGCCCAAACACCTACTATAATGGTACTTGGACCCTTTGGGGTAAGGGGGGGAGGGGTACTGGTAGGAGTCACCGCTGGTTCTATGGAGAGCATGGTTGAAGACAGAATGCAGGAGCCTTCAGAAGCCTCGGGTCTTTACCCAAAGGGTCCGAAGTACCAATAATAGTAGAATGTAGGGTTTCTATAATAGGAATTACGAAAATGATTTGGGAAAGTATCCCCATAACAATACCTAGGACCCTTTGGGTTATTAGAGTTCTTTATATGAGTCCTGATATTTTTGGGGTTATGGGGCCAGGCTTTCTTAATCAGGTTCCTACAGTATCTTCTTATGTTCCTGCAAATGGCAGTGGCCTCATAAAAGCAAGCTTCGGGATGTCCTGATGCACCTTCAGATGAGCAGACCCGGAGAGCCTTAAATATTAAAGCCGAAGCCCCAAGCCTTGGCCCCACACCCTGCACCCCTAAGGGTCCAAGTACCTAATAATCATATACTCTCCCAAATAGTACCCTACATAACTACTATCCGAAACCTAAGTACCTAATTATTGGGTCCTGTGGACCCTTAGGGTACTGTAAACCCTAAGCGCTAAGGCCCGCTAGAAGCCTCCAGTTCGCATCTTCAGCAGGTGCCTTTGCTGCCATTCTGGTCGACGGAACTGCCGTGGCCTCAGCCTAAACCCTAAACCCTAAACTTTGAGGAGCAGACAGTTCCAAAGCCGCTTAGGCCTTCGGCTTTGGTCGGGTTTAGGGTCAAAAGTGAAGAACTACATGTACCAATACTACCACTGCTTAGGGCTCGCTGTAATGATGCTAGCATCTTCGGGCCCTAATAGTTCCGTCAACTCCAGAGCTTACCCATAGGCTCCATAGTAGTTCCTTTTTGGGATTACCTAGTAGGATTCTATTTATGAACCCCCAAAAGAACCACCATGGAGCCTCTGGGTAAGGACAGGTTTTAAGGCAAGGCAAGAAGCTCTGCAAGGCGCTAACGCTATTTACTCTAAGCTCGGCTTCAAAACAGCATTCGCCTGACTGTAACCCTAAGGGTCCAAGTACCTAATAATCATATACTCTCTTAAATATTGAGCTACTTATCTACTATCCTAGACCCAAGCACCTAATTATTGGGTCCTTTGGACCCTTAGGGTAAGGGGTCAATACCTAGGCGTTTCGTTCTAGATGCGGTGCAGGTTAAGGGTTCTATCGTACCCAGAGCCTCCAAAACCCCTTAATTAAGGAATATACCTTAAATCATACTAGGGATCCCTAATATGATTTATGGTATATTCCTTCCTTAAGGGGTTTTGGAGGCTCTGGGTACATGCTGATTCGCAAGTAGTTTGGGGGCGTCTGTGACTACTGAAGGCGCCTACAGGTAGAAGCCTTCTCGTGCCCTTATAGAGCCCTTGCAGAGCTCTTGTGCCCTTAAAGAGCCCTTAATAGCCTTCTAGAGCCTTTATACAGCCCTTAATAGCCTTATAGAGCCCTTAATAGAGCCCTTAACAGCCTTACAGAGCCTTTATTTGCTATGTTTTAGTGCCCCAAAACCCTATTCTGATTATTAATTAAATTAACGCCCCTACATTATAGTACCCTTATAGATCCCATATAGTGACCCTTAAATTTATAGAGCCCTTACAGAACCCTGAGAGGCCCCCCGTCGCCCTCGGCCGAGGTCGTCGCCTGGGGTGACGGGGAGTACGGAGGGGACTGCAGAGAAGTTCAGGCCCGGTAGCCTTCTTTTGTTTTCTAGGGTTCTAAGCCCTAAACCCTAAACCCCCGAAACCCTAAACCCTAGATTTTATAGGGGAGAGGAGTCAGGGTTTAGGGAATAGGAGTTTAGGGTTTAGGTTTAGGGAATAGTATTTAGGGTTTAGGGAATAGGAGTTTAGGGTTTAGGGAATACCAGAACCCCCCAAGAGCCCTTTAATCGATCCCTTATGGTCCTTAATAGGATTGACAGTACCTGGAGGCTCATGCCCTACCCCTTTTTGGGATACCTAGTCTTATGATTAGGATCTGTTATTTAGAAAAGTAGATAACCTACAAAAGGGGTAGGGTATGAGCCTACAGGTAGGGTTTAGCCAAGGGATTTAGGGTTTAGGGAATAGGAGTTTAGGGTTTAGGTTTAGGGAATAGGAGTGTAGTACCTTTGTCTGATACCCTAAAGCTATTCTATGGTTCGGGTCCTATCAACCAGAACCTCAGATAACCGAACAAGGTACTTGAATTGAGTGTCGAGGTACTTGAGGGGCTCAAGGGACTTCGTAAGTAGAGTGAAATTTGGGGCTATCCTTTCCCTAAGTAGGGTTATCCTAGTTACAAACGTATTTCTAGCCTTACTTACTACGTCCCATAAGCCTTTAAGCACTCAGGAGATCCCTTGTAGAACCCTTAAAGGGAACCCTTTTATTACAGAACCCTACGGTACCTCTTGAGACTTGCGTGGGCTGTTTGTGGCCTTTGGAGAGGTAGCTTCGAGGTGTGGCACTCGAGCCAGTCCCAGGGCCGGGCCAGATCTCAAGAGCCACAAACCACCAGAACCCCCCAGGGCCCTTTAATAGATCCTTTATGGTCCTTCATAGTGGTTATTTAAGGTATATTAGAGGGTAGTTGGGGGTCTAGGCAGAGGATCACTTTTGTGTTTGTTTGCCCGGGCGTTTGTAAGTAAGTTTACAGGATGTTGCGGTGTCTTGGAGGTGTTTTATGAGGTCAAAGTGGTTGTAGCCAGAGATCCCAAGATGTCTTCATGAATGAGTATGCTGTATATGGTTGCAGATGGCTTTTACTTTAAGCGAAGTTATTTCGTCTGTTTTCGAGGATTTAGGGAAGTGCTCGGTGAGGCACAGCTGACGAACGTACAGCATCTCCAATCCAACGGCCACGCCTATGCCGCAATTCGCGGGGATGGTTCTGCCCCCTTGGCTGAAAACTGCGTGGTGTCAATAGCTCTAGCATGGTTCTTGCATGGCTATTATTGTGGTGCTTGTGAGCAGTATAAGTGCAAAACAGGTGGCTTCGTAGCGTTCGATGGTCTCTGCTGTACCCTGAGCCCTGAACACTATATACCCTATGCCTTAAACACTGAGCTACCCTTAACCCTCAACCTTAAACACTATACCAAAAGGATTGCGGGAGCCACGCACCAGCTGCCCGGGCACTAGAACCCCGCAATCCCTGGGCTTGTATAAGAGTTCCATTATGGTACTTTGGGGATACTCTAAGAGAATTGTAGCAAGGGTATTATAAGGATGTTATCAGGTCTGTATAAGTCTATCAGGGTGCTACGAAGGTTTTGATAAGGGCATTGTATTGTTTGCTATAAGCGTCGTGGGTGTTATCGTGTGTAGGGTTTAGGGTTGCGGCTCTCCAGACCCCTGACCATACGAACCTCAAGCACCGTATCCCTTCACCCTAAACGAGAGTTTCCAACAATAGGGGATCCTAATATGGTACCCTAAATAGTAAGATCCTTAATATAAGGACCCCAAAATAAGTTACCCCAAATTTCGGAAACCCCTAAACCCTAAACCCCTATAGATCCCTTATAGGAGCCCTTAAAGGAACCCTTGTAGATCCCTTTAAAGGTACCCCCTAATTTTCGGAAACTCCCAAATGAGGATCTGCTTCGTTGCTTACGGGTTTTGGTGGGTTCTGTGCTCAGTCTTTGAGGAGCCAACAGCGGTGCCTTACTTGAAAAACCATGGGAGTTACCCGAAGGGTCCATGTAACCAAATAGTCTATACATTGGCCTTAAAGTAGTCCCTATATAGAATTCTGTGAATCCTGTGGGAAGGTGGCTGCTCTGACACTATTAATTAGCCCAGAGCCTCCAAAACCCCTTAATTAAGGAATATACCTTAAATCATATTAGGGATCCTATCATAACTTAGGGTATATTCCTTAATTAAGGGGTTTTGGAGGCTCTGGGTACTTGAAAAACCATGGGAGTTAGTCAGTGGTTGGGCTTTGGAGTACCATACTTTAATACTTTTTTCTTAAAGGAAGCAATATGAAATACAAGTGTATACTTTTTTCTCCCTGGTTACTTCAAAGCCTAGTTGAAAAACCATGGGGGTTAGTCAGTGGTGCCAGCAGGGGCAAACGCATGTATGAAGCCCACGTCGAGGCCCGTTTGCTAACCTCCCTCCTTTCATCCGATCCGTATGGTAAACCTGCCCCTCCTTCTTAAGGATTGACATAGAACCTGCTTTCACAATCCCAGTATGGAGTCCTTTAAATCAAAAGGGTTTGGGCGCCGTGGAAGAAAATCCCGAAGCCGCCGCGAACCCCAAACGTTCAACCCAACCCTAAAGCACCAAACCCTAAAACCCTAAAACCCCAAAACCCTGAAGCCCTAAGCCATCCTTCAAGCCCTACCTCTAAACCCCATATTCCCTAAACCCCAAATCCCTAAATCCCTAAACCCCAAACCCCTTATCAACCCTAGCAAGGTTGTCACCTGGGGGGATCCCGACTTCGGTGGCGACAGCAGCTATGTCCAGGAGCTGCGGAGCTCCAATATCCTTTTAAAGGGATCTATAGGGATCCCTAACCCTGGGGCTCCAAATAGCCCAAAGTAGGTACTATATACAGACTTTAAGCCCCAAAGTAGGTACTATTTGTATACTTGGAGCCCTTGGGTAAGGGTCCAAGTAGTCCTTATTTAGGGAATCGGTTTTAGGGACTACTATACAGGACCTCAGAGGACGATCAGAGGGATCTATTCCCGCCGTCCCCAACTAAGAACCAGGGCGATTGGAACGCTTCGGCATGACCCAAAGGGTCCAAGTAGTCCTTATTGATGGTTTTTGATACCTCAAGGGCCCTAAAGTCCTATAGTAAGGAGTACTTGCACCCTCTAGGGCTTGTTCCTTTACGGGTTCCTAGAAGGGATCTGTAGGGTTTAGGGTTTAGGGCTTTGGGCTTCGGGTTTGGAGTTTAGGGTTTGAAAGGTTTATCAGTTTGTGTTCAGGGTTGAGGGCTTGGGGTCAGGGTTGAGGGTTTAGTATTTATAACAGGTGGAGTCTCGGGGTACGGCGCAGTCAGAACATTTAGGCTTCAGGGTTTTGCTTGAGGGATGTACCGAACCCGGAAAGTCACCGGTACTACTGCTTATAAGCATTCCCAGCATAATTTCGGATTCCGCCTATTGTTACAGTATCATATGCCCCGAAGCCCCGAAACCCTGTTCGAAGGATCAGGGCCCCCTATCTTAGGCCGATTCAGGGTTTTGGCTTGGCCTAACCCCCGTGGCTCTGCACATTATCACTTCACACGTAAGACTTGAACATCTTCTGCCCCTCTTGCAAAGATACAGCTGATGGAGGAAACCCTGCGTGTCCTTGCGTACGTACCCTTTCTAAGCCGCTGGAGTGGCTTGTTCCGTATTCTTGATGTTTGCAGGACCTTGTCCATCCGCAGCATCGTCTTCAAGAGTTGGTTAACCTTAAACGTCTACTTTGTGTAGAGCATTTGTTCCCTTGTAGAGCATTTGTTCCCCAGTGTTGGCTCCGGCTCCCTGTTTACATGAAATCTCGTAAATCTCTACCTCTCTCTCTCTCTGTCTCTGTCTCTCTCTTCTACCTTCTAAGAGGCGTCGAGAATCCCACTGTGCATCGATGCTCCTTAGGAGCTCCAACACCCCTTAAACCATCTTAAACCCGAAACCCTAGACCCTAATTGTCGGGGCCCTAAACCCTAAGCCCTAAACCCTAAACCCTGGGCGATCCTTACCATGATTTGCGGTACACTCCTCAACTAAGGGCCTCAGAGGCTCCACCAGCATGTACCACTCGTAACTGCCATTACCTAGAGGGTCATACCCTACCCCTTTTTTAGGTTACCTAGTGTTATTATTAGGATCTCCTATATAGAAAAGTAGGTACCTTAGAAAAGGGGTAGGGTATGATCCTATAGGTACTATGAAACCCTGAAACACCAGTAAGGCCCAAGACCTTAGGAAGGCCCGCAGTCAGTAGCCCGAAAGGCTCCATGTACGAAACCTTAAAGTACCAATATGGGAGTTTCCGAAAATAGGGAACCCTAAATATAGTACCCTAAATAGTAGATCCTTGTTAGAAGGACCCCCAATAAGGTACCCCTAATTTTCGGAAATGCCCATATGGGAACCTCTTTGAGGTCTTAAGTATACTAAAAGGTACATGGAGCCTTACAGTAGGCCTGCGGGAGCCCGGATCGTTTGCAAGGACAGTTTGAAGGACATCCGACAGATCCAAGCAGCTACTGGGCCGTTGGATTTAGATTCTCTAGGGGTTCCCTCTCCGAAAATATAAGGTTTAGGGTTTAGGGTTCAAGGTTTAGGGTTTAGGGTTTAGGGCAGGCTTGTGGCTGGGAGTGTCGCGTTCCGATTTGGGGTTGAGGAGTTGCTTAAGGTTCTGAGGCATTGGGTTTGGGGATGTCATTCCTCGCCCGGAAGGGCTTGTCTATGGCAAACAGGTCTTATTGAGTTTCACTGGGCTTGAGGATTTCTAGGTTTTGTCTTGCCCTGTTGGGATACCCGTTATGGTCAGGGTCGCGAACACTCATAACATGAGGCAACCAAGAGCTTCAATTACATGTTGCTTCGAGCAGTGTAAGGTGCCACAGATCCTAGCCAAGGTTTAGCGGCAACCAAGTAAATGAAGTACTGGCGGATGTCGGTCGGGTACTCTCGCTGCATCCAACCCCGAGACCCGAAAAAACCCTAAACCCTATACCGCCTTAGAACCTTATTCAGATCCCAAAAATAAAACCCCTAAACCCTAAACCCCAAGCCCCTAAACCCCTACTTAAACCCACTTAAACGCCTACTTAAACGCCTAAACCCAAACCCCTAAACCCTAAACCCCAGAGTCCACCCAAAATATGGACACTCATACTTATAACCTAAACCTTTCTAGACCCCTTATAGGAACCCTTATCCCCCAAACAGCTAAACCCTAAACCCCAGAGACCCCAAAGCCTCAGTTTCATCCAAGACTTGCGGCAACAGAAGCGGCGGCTTCGCGGCGATCCGCGCTGACGGCCGTGGGGTGCGACGGGCTGTGGCTTCCTTTTGGGGGTTCCTTTAAATGAGGTCCTTTAAGGGTTCCTTCAAGGGTACCTATAAGGGTTCTATAAGGGCTTTAGGGTTTAATTAGGGTGTAAGGGTCCATGTACCCAAATAGTATGTACTTGGCCTTAAGGTAGTCCCTATATGGGTACTTTGGTGCCAAGCTGTACAAGAGGGTCCAAGTACTCCCTAGTGTAGAACTTTAGGGCCTTTTGAGGTACCAAAAACCATAAACAGGGACTTCTTGGACCCTTTGGATATTTGGGTACATGGACCCTGAGGGCTTTAAATGAGGTCCATCCTTGAAGGCTTCCTTTGCGAGTCTAAGGTTCAGGCGTTAGGATGCCTTCGTAGCTGAGTGGATACACTTTAGCCTTTTCTGATAATATCACCCACTATACAACTAATGGTACACTTGGGGGGGCTATGGACTCAGCAACTAAGATGCCTTTGAGGATTCCTCTAAGAGGTCTGATACGGTTTATAGGGCTCCAGGACGAGATGTACCCTAAAGTGGCTTAAGGTACGACTACAATGCAGGGGTTCTTTGCACAAGGGATAGGCCCCCTACTTTGAAGGGCAATGTGGGCCTTCTGCATCCGTGACTCAAGGTCTTAAAGTTTTGTTTGCGTAAACATAGCCAAAGAGAGAGGGTTTTGGTGTCTCCCGGATAGACCCTGCATCAGAACCTTGTCTCTTAGCCCAGGCTACCTAAAATTGGGTTGCTGCCTTTGTCCAGCCAGTTTTCCGCTAGGCAGGGGTGTTTTCGTGGCATTCTGAGTTTCTGCCCAAGTAATGTAGGAACCTGATTGAGAAACCCTGGTCCTATTACCCCCCCCCCCAATATAGTAGGATTCATATAAGGACCCTACTAAAGGCCCAAGGTTTCTTAGTCAGGTTCCTACATTACCAGCTTCTCAACGCATCCTCGGCGGGGGATGGAATGTGTCGGATATCGGTTTAGAGAAGTATACGGGTCCATGTACCCAAATAGTAGATACTTTGGCCTTAATGTAGTCCCTATATAGGTACTTTGGGGCCAAAGTATATACTATTTGGGTACATGGACCCTCAGGGTGACTTGCAACTGTACCCAAACTGAACCTTCTTTTGTCCGCATAACCCGGTATCTTGCGACGATCGATTACTGAGTAGACGTCTAAGCCCTTCCAGGGGTTTATGTCCCTGTGATGGTAATCGGAGCATCCGAGACCCTCAGAACTATCCCCACAAGTGCGAAAACCACTTACCCTAAGGGTCCATGTACTCATATAGTACCAACATTGGCCTTAAAGTACTCCCTCTATAGGTACATTGGGCCCAAAGTATATACTATTTGGGCACATGGACCCTTAGGGTTAGGAACCTCCAAGCCTTTCGCATTCAGGATATTTCGTGACGTATGGCCCCTCTAAACCCTAAACCCTAAACCCTAAGCCCTAAACCGACCATGCGGTTCAGGTGCTTTTGACGAAACCCCGCACGCTAGAAAGGAGGGTCCGGACAAGTACAAGCGAATGAAACAAGGCAGAAGGAGCTCCAAAGACATCCCAAACCCGACATCCTTAACCCTGAACCTGGGCTTTGGAGTACCATACTTTAATATTTTTTCTTAAAGGAACCAATATGAAATACAAGTTTTTACTTTTTCTCCCTGGTTACTTCAAAGCCTAGTAAATCCTAGACCATGAACCCTGAACTGTATGGCAGGTGATCTGGGGCGGCCGCTTCTACAGCGGCCGCCCCGAGCTGGAGGAAGGAGCACCCGGCGACTACGAGATACAGGACCGCTATGGTTTACTCTAAGGGTCCAAGTAGTCCTTATTTATGGTTTTTTCAACCCAAAAAGGCCCTAAAGTCCTATAATAAGGAGTACTTGGACCCTCTGGGTTAAGGTTTAGGCCTCATATTTCATAATTCCTACACCGTAGGCCCGAGCATGTGTGTTTTGTTCATTTTCCAGTGTTCGGTGCTTAAATTCATTTGGTTCGTGATTCTCTCGTTGCTTGTTCTGAGGGTGTGGCGTAAGTTTCTACGAGACTTACATACTGGAGTACAGGATACAGAGCTGAACCTACGTAGGCCTTGGGATAGCTTGGGGTTTCGGGTTTGAATTTGGGGCGTAAGCTTTTCAATGGGCTTAAAGGGGTCGTGGGTTGGTTGTTGGTCTGCTTCCCCGGGATTATATAGTGTGTTGGTAGGTCTTGCCTGGTTAGTCCATTGCCGATTGTAGATTCCTCATCCACCACAATCCCAAAAAGAAGCTATTAAAGGAACAAGCTCTGAGTTGCAATTTCAGCTCCGGGTCTTTCTACATGGATGCTACATGTAGCAATGTTATACCTTTTTTCCAAGCTCGTTTCAAGACCTTCCACGTCAAAAACAAAGCGAAACCCGAACCCCTAAAGCCCAACCACAAAACGTAATCCCTAAACCCACATCAACCAGGGATGCACGAATTGCAAAGTACTGTTGAGTTGCAATGATTTCCCAATTCGCCCTGAACCTGCTGGTTCTAATTCCAGGACTCTCGGAGCGTTCAAACCCGTTGAGAGCAAGTGTGGCCCATTCAGATTTTACGAATGAAGGGCCCTTTGGTTAGGGATCCTTAAACTCCGTTGGGTTAGGGCTTTTAGTCGGTTAGAAACGGGGCTTAACTCTCAAAACCCTCAAGCCTAACTAGGTGGCACCTTGGGAAGCGTGATAATTTCCGTTATGGTTCCTATAGAGGTACCTTTTCATAAATACTCTTGGGGCCCCCCCCAAAACCACAACCCAGCTAAAACGGGTGAACATCTCAACTTTCCTACACCCTAAACCGAACATCTCAACCTTTTCAGGCCACGATGGGGGATCTTTGCGCTCAGCGTGCAGATGGCGTTCTCGTGACGTGGGGAGGTTGCCCGACCTCACCCAGAGGGTCCAAGTACTCCTTATTATATGACTTTCGGGCCTTTTTAGGTATCAAAAACCATAAGAAAGGACTACTTGGACCCTATGGGTCATGCCGAAGCGTTCCAATCTCCCTGGTTCTTAGTTGGGGAATGGGGGAATAGATCCCTCTGATAGCCCTTTGAGGTCCTGTATAGCAGTCCTTAAAACCGATTCCCCGATTCCCTACTATCAACTGGGGAGTAATTGAATGGGTGATGTAAGGTTGTTGTTGATTTTGCAGCTTTGGTCCGTGTAGATGGGGCTCCGCAGCTCGTAGAGAAGGGGACCATCGAATGAGGGTTTCGGGTTTTGGGTTTTAGGGAACAAGTAATAGGGTTTGGGGTTTTAGGGTTTGGGGTTTTGGGTTTAGGGTTTTGGGGTTTGCGGTTTTAGGGTTTAGGGATTGGGGTAATGATCTACTACAGCACCGCTTCACCTGCTGCTAAGCCGTCGTGTTCACGAGGCTTTCGCTACGCCGGCACCAGCTGTGGCGTTCAGGCACCGTGGACGTTCAGAACTTTGGCCGGCGGATCAAGAGCACTACGGTTGATGGACAAAATCCTGCATGACCCATAATAAGGAATATAACATAATTCCCATAGTTTAGGGTCCTTAGGGTCATGCAGGATTTTGTCCATCAGCCGTATTTAGGATTTACATAGGGTGTGGGGTAGCAGTCCTTCGCAGTTTTAGACCCAGGATCAGAGCAGAGGAGGATCATTGCATCAGGCTGGATGTATCTAACAGAAATATACAATCTGTATCCATGTACTCATATAGTACCAACATTGGCCTTAAAGTACTCCCTCTATAGGTACATTGGGCCCAAAGTATATACTATTTGGGCACATGGACCCTTAGGGATACAATCTGTAGAGGCAGAGTGGGCAGCAGCGCACTCTGATCTCATTCACTGTTTAGATGTGCATTGCCAGAAGCATTGTCTCGTGCGGCGGTGCAGCAGGAGTTCTAAGCAGAAGGAGCAGTAATGCGAGCAGGAGGTTGTTGTCGTCGTAGTGGCAGTCGTCGTCTTGATCGGAGGAAGAGGAGAAGGAGGAGTGAGTGGAGCAGGAAAGTTCAATGACATCGAAAGATCCACTACAGACAGGACTGCAAATTTATTCCAGGGTTCTGTTTCTCGGGATCAGAACCTCAGGCTACTCGTAATTGCAGTCTTGGAAATGCAGCTTTAGGACTAAAAGTGTACTTCGTGTTTGGGTTCTCCATGCCTGCGCATGAAGACAAAACCGTAGACTGGATGATACTGCTGATGGACAAAATCCTGCATGACCTTAAGGACTCTAAACTATTGGAAATATTGTATATTCCTTATAATGGGTAATGCAGGATTTTGTCCATCAACAGTACCCTTTCTGGGTCAATGTTCGACTTCCTTCGGCTTCGGTATGCTGACCCTAAGGCTCCAGAGTAGTTCCTGTTTTGGATTACCTCATAGGATTCCCAATATGAGCCCCGAAAAGAGGAACTACGATGGAGCCTTAGGGTATTGACCAGAGGGAGCGCATGAAAAGTATGCATATACTGTAGGGGTCTACATAATTTCCAATACTAGTTATTGTGGGAGTTCCTTGTTGTGATTTTAGTATAATATACCCCAACCTTATTCTATTTAGTAAGGCCTCTATATTATGACTCTATATTACGGCCAACTGACAGGTAAGACAAATCCAAAGCTGTCGGTCAGGCGCAGCTCCAAGATGTCAGACAGATCCAGGCGACGAGTCATCTGGAAGGTGTAACCGTAAACCCTGAGCCCTTAACTCTACACCCGGACGAATTCCTAGCTCGGGTTTTCGGAAGGTGTGATACCAAGCCTTCGAGCCCTGTTATTGTAGGCCCCCAGTAAAGCAAGCATATACACACAGAATTCTAGATAATGAACCATCTTTGCGTCTAGGCCTGGGACCCTAAACCATTGGTCTAGCTGCCCAACAAGTTCTGGAATCGTTTTTCCTGTACATGTCTTGCATAAAGACCAACTAAGGCACAGTCGCGCCCTGCAAGATAGTCCTGTACCCTAAGGGTCCAAGTAGTCCTTATTTATGGTTTGATACCTAAAAAGGCGCTAAAAGTCCTATACAGTAGAAGCCCAAAAGTTGGAAATCCAATAGCCTCAATCCTTAAGAGTAATGTATAGGGAATCCCAGCACTAAATGGCCTTAATCCGGTTTCCAACTTTATGGGGTTTACTATAATAAGGAGTACTTGGAGCCTCTGGGACAGAATCCTCAAGAAATCCGAAGTTCGACGCTGTTGGGAAGCTCTTCATGGGTTTTTGCCCAGAGCCGGCTCTGAAACCTGCAACCTTATCTTTGGCTCCGGGGAATGTAGCCTGAATAAGTAACCACGGTATTCTTTAGGGCTCCTTATTTGCAGATTTTTACTACAGTTTGCACCAAAACTCTGTTCTAATTTTCATGACCCCGATTGTGCTATCTACTTCCATATGAGAGTTTAGTGAAATTCGTGGTTCTGTTTTGGGGGACCCTTCCAAGGAGCATCCGAGTATCTAGGGCTCTTTTATTTTGGGGAAATTGCCATAGGTTCGTCACTTATTCTTGGCCTGAAACTACCGGGAAGCCTTTTGAGGGCTAATCGACAAACCCGCATACTACAGGGGCCGCGAAAAACATAGTACAAGTATTCCGTAGAGTGCCCTGGCATATTCATAGTGGAAACCCTAAACCCTAAACCCCTAAACCCCAAACCCAAATGTTCCCAGAACCTCTTGTCCAAGTATTCAGGCCCCTATATGAATCCCTTTTCAGAATGTGACATATTTAGAAAGGCTTGAGTATGACTCCGTTAAGCAGACATGGCAAGCCCCAAACTCAGAAGGCCATGTCGTCATTCCTAAACCCGAAAATCCGGCACGACAAACACAGAAAACACAGTTGCAGCAGCCCTAAGCCCATGAGGTAACCCTGGCTGGGCTCTTTGCCGCCGTCTTGGCGGATGGAAGCATCGCACCTTTGCTAAGAGACATCCTGATTTGAGGTTTAGGGTTTAGGATGGTTTAGCGCTTGGGGGTTCAGGATACTCATACCAAAACGTGATTGTTCACCCGGGGTTCTTGTAAGTTAGTCTGACATTTATGACAAGTGAAAGTGGGGATCCCATGGGTCTTGGGGAAGCGTGGACATTCGTAAGGTTTAGTGTTTGCGAGGTTATTCTACCTACAATCTCCATTCCAGTTGTTGGTGTTCTTCAACCTGTGCCATGGTTAGGACATGTTACTTAGGGTTTAGGGTTTAGGGTTTAGGCTCCATAGCAAAACTCAGGTAACCACCAAACAGGAGCTAACTTGTAAACCCTTTAAAGGAGGAACCCTTAGAGGCACCTGTTGAGGCTTTGGGATTTTAGGGTTTCGGGTTGGGGGTTTATGGTTAGCCCTACACCTTAGGCTTTGGGCTACAGGATTCGGCGTTTGGGGCTCAGGGTTTGGGGAAGCCTTTGCTCAAAAGTTTCCAACTCGTTAGCAGTGGGAGCCTATTCCATCCCAAGTAGCCCCACACCAATATACATGTGGCTGCAATAGTTAACCTATTGGCTAGGCCAGTCAGACCTACTGCTTTTGTAGGAGTCGGGGCCACAGGTAAACCCCAAACCGCGATTGCCTCGACCCATATTTTCCCAGAAGCGCATGAAATTACCTACTTTACATCAGCAGGTTGCAGTCTGTGGGCCATCCCATCCTTGCAAGCCCAGCACAGTGATTGCATCATGACCCCATACTACAGGGAACTGGGTTTCTTGGCTTTGTTACCAACCCTAAACCCTAAACCGTTATACCCTAAGCGCTTTAGGCTTAATCGGAAAGATTGAGCGTCTGACATCCGGTGCCCCGGCCGTGCAGGTCGTGTGGGGAGCGCCTGCGGACGATGCGCCCACATAGCTGTGGCAGCCGCTTGCTTTTAGCTTTAGGGTTTAGGGTTCAGGGTTTAGGGCTTTAATCTTAGTAGCTGAGTGGATACACTTTACACATTTTTGGGATAATATTACCCACTATGAAACTGAAAGTGCACACTTTTTGGGGGCTTATGAACGCAGCAACTGAGTAATTATTTGTCATGTTTGAGCTTGCGGCGCTTGGCAGTTTAGGGTGAAGAGTTAAGTAGTAGAGTGGGTAACCTTTAACCTTTTGGGGTAGTATAGTCCCTAAAAAACCTTATATTATAAAAAAAGGTTAACCTTTGGTTCCTCATGATACCCGACAAGTAGGGGAGTTAAGGGCGTTTAGGATTGAGGGCCTGGGTCTGGAGCTACGGCTGGGTTTGCACGGGTTGTACGTTACTTCTTCTTGGCGTTCTTCTGGTTGGCCCTTAGGGTTTACCTATAGTCTCCATTGTAGTTCCTTTTTTTGGTTGACCAGTTTTATGGTTAGGATCCTATAGTAGAGATTTTGGTCGTCCTGAAAAGGAACTACAATGGAGACTATAGGTACTTCTTGATTCGCTCAGGTGAGAAGAGTGTGGCATAAAAGTTTCCTTTGCCTTCCCAACCACCCACTTGGCCCAAAGCTTTGTTTATAAATTATAGTTTTTGGATTCCGAGCCCTTCAGCCGGCGAACCCCAAAATGCCATTTACAATGCACGAAGGGGACCCCGGGCCTATAAGGCCCTTAGGCAATGTGCAAGTAGCAGGGTTGTAGGTCCCAATTACCATGCTCCAATGGTTTTTGCCGCCTTACCAGTTTGTTCGATTTGGAGTCTAGGTTTTAGGGATTAGATTGATCCGCTGGGCCCACAGTTTGAAGAAAGACTTCGCCTAGACCCTAAACCATCACGCCAGACAGCGTACTCCAGGGTGTAGGTTGTGGGGTTTCGAGCTAAGCTCAACCCTCTAAGCCCTAAGCTCTACACCCTATATAAACCTTAACCCGAAACCCTAAACCCTGCACCCTCTTAACCTTAACTTAACCCCTAAACCCTAAACCCCAAACCCGAAACTCTATAGATCCCTTCAAAGGACCCCTGATAGATCCTTTTTGAGGAACCCCTTATGGATCCCTTTAAAGAAACCCTTAACCCCTAAGCCCTGAAAGCCCCCGAGACCGCAACGGAGGTCTTGCCCTGTGATTCGATCGACATGCCAACCCTGGGCCCGTCATTTGTTTTTTCTTTTAGCTTTGGGTGTAGGGGTGTAGGGTTCTATAAGCGTTCCTTAAACAGGTCAATAGGGGTTTAGGGTTTAGGGTCTCGGGAGAGTAGGGTTTAGGGGTGTAGGGTTCTACAAGGGTTCCTTAAACAGGTCAATAGGGGTTTAGGGTTTAGGTTTAGGGAGAGTAGGCTTCAGGGGTTTAGGGTTCTACAAGGGTTCCTATCATGGTTCCTATAAGGGTCCTATAAAATCAGTGTTCTATATTTAGGATTTCGGGGCTTTAGGCCTGCATGAGGGTTCCTATCAGGGTTCCTATAAGGGTTCTTTAATGAGGGTTTCGGGGTTTAGTTTGTAGGGATTTAGGGCTTTTTTTGAGAATAGGGTTTGAGGTTTGCGGGTTGGGGGGGGGTGTTTTTTTTGGGTTTCCGGTTTTAAGGTCTGGTGTTTGGGGATTAGTTGTCCCAACTCTGCGGCTTTAGTGTTGAACCAGTTGACAATGTGTTCGGTAGCTTTGGAAGCCCTAGGAGCAACTATACCTAGAGGCTCATACCCTACCCCTTTTTTAGGATGCCTAGTTTTATGGTTAGGATCTGTTATCTTAAAAAGTAGGCGCCCTAAAAAAGGGGTAAGGTATGAGCCTCTAGGTAGTGTTTGATATGGAGATGCATGAAATGATGGGGCCAGTTAGCTTGGTGTTGCGACGCCGCGGGCGGTCCGAAGAGAAAGGATAGGGTGAGGGCTGCTCGGGTCTAGTAGTTTAAGGGTTTCCGTGTTCAGGGAAGTAAAGTTTAGAGGTTAGGGGCTTATACTGCATATACGCACTTAGTTTACTTAGCAGGGTTTAGGGCTCATACTGTCTATACTAAGTGGGTCACCGGGCTTAGACGTTTATAGTTTTTTGGTCTATGCGTGGTCTCTTTTCGGATTCGCTTCGCATCCAGAAACTCCGACAAGCGGGGTTCGCTCGATGTCTGGGCTCCCTTGACGTTCGATGTTGTCCAGCGTTCTCACCACAAGGAGGGTCCCCAAACAACTGGGTTCTTTCTAAGCAGGTTAAGCTGCCATAATAGGGATATATAGTAAATAACATGGTTTCTTCATTGTGGTAACTTAATAAACTAAATTTCTTAACAAAAACCCAGACAGGGGCGCCGATCAAGAAGGAGCTTCGCCCACTTCTCCGCAGGGTCTCAGAGGTTTGCAGCTTCAGAGTTTGGTGCGTAGATGCGCGAGCTACTAGCACTAAAGCGGAAATCCTAAGCCCAAGAACAGAAGTGATAATACGGCTTTAATATGGGAGTTTCCGACAATACGGGGCACCTTATTTTGGGGTCGTTAAGGATCCTACTGTTTTGGGTACTATATCAGGGTCCCATATTGGTGCTTTAAGCCCTGGTACATGAAGCACTTCGGGCTACTGACTGCCGGCCTTCCTCGTTTTGGGTCTCCATTTTCGGACACTCCCATATATAAGGAGAGGCAGGATGTGGATCATGCTTTTGCCCCCTGTGGGTTCCTACTGAAGATCCATGTGAGTTTAGGGTGTAGGCTTTTGGGATGCCCAGCAGGTCCGGTATAGCATACACTTGGATGACACTAGAGGCTTTGGGGTCTCTGGGGTTTAGGGTTTAGGTGCTGGGGGGATAAGGGTTCCTATAAAAAGTCTACAAGGGTGTAGGTCATAAGTATAAGTAGCCTCTTGCTTTTGTACTTGGACCCTTCAGGATTGACAGTACTTGAAGGCGCAGGGGACTTGGTAAGTTGGTTATAAGTAGGGTTAGAATTCGGGTAACTCCATTTAGGGCACTTATAACGCTACTTATAACCTATACAAAGTCCCCTGCCCCTTAAAGTAGTCCATCAGGTATGCTCAAGTTGACCTGACTGAAAGGGAGAAGGTTCAATGGGCGGTGCCTGCTCCGGTGGCAGACCCCGTCCCCAATCCTAACGGGTGCAAGTATCCAACGATTCGGTACTTGAGTTTTAGGCCTAGCTTGGACTCATACCTAGCACAACTTATTCCCCAAACCCTAAGCCCTCAACCCTAACCTTCTAAACCCTAAACCCTAAACCCTAAACCCCTAAACCCCTAAACCCTAAACCCTAAACCCCTAAACCCTAAACCCTAAACCCCTAAACCCTAAACCCTAAACTTCCTAAACCCTAAACCCTTAACGTTATAGCAAGCAGTATACCCGTGAACACGAAGGCCCAGCCCTGAACCTATGGCCCTGAACAGGGAAACCGTGGTTCTCAACCTAGGGTTTAGGGTTTAGGGGTTTAGGGCTATTAGGGTTTAGGGTTTGGGGTTTAGGGTGTAGGGTTTAGGGGTTTAGGGTTTAGGGCTAATAGGGTTTAGGGGTTTAGGTTTGGGGTTTAGGGTTTAGGGTTTAGGGTTTAGGGGTTTAGGGGTTTAGGGTTTTGGGGTTGGGGGTTAGGGGTTAGGGGTTTGCTGTACCGTTAGCCTTCGGCTGTATAGGATGCCCATTTCCTCACCCGAGTCTTCTAAGACGTCTCTGGTAAGCTAAGGACCTCCAAGCGCTAGACCTTAACCCTCAATAATCTACCTTTTTAGGGTTCCTTAGTATAATTTCTTTCTTTATATACGTCCTTCAAAAGGTAGGTTATTCCGGGTTAAGGTAGACCTTACACCCCTAAACTGTTTATCGTTTGGTTTCGAAGAAGCAAACCCGAATGCCGCGGAGACCCACTAGCGTGCTTGCGCATGCGAGCGAAAGAGGATCCGATCAGATTACCGTCACCATGCACGCTTCTATTGGTTCTACAGGTCAGATTGTAGTAGCGATGTTAATACAGGCAGCAGAACCTTTGCGTACAGAGTTTCAGGATCTACTTCGGGTTATCTGCTGCTTCAAGATATTTATAGCCACTGCAACAATCTGGCCAGGCTACAGGTTGGATTTAGGATTCAACGAAGTTAGGGATTTGGGGTTTGGAAGCCCTGAACCCTAAACCCTAAACCAGAGTGTTTGTGGTTGTGTACGGAGGGTCTGGTTCGGCACCCGATGCCCTCAACCAGCAACCCTCAACCCAAATCCCAGAAACCTCACTACCCCAGCCCCTACGACGCTCAATCCCTAGCATACGGACTGTTGTGGTTGGTAACATGATATTCAGGCCCTCTATGTAGGCCGCTGTATTTTGCCTTGAGCTTATCGCAACCTTTCAAAGTTGCTACAGTGCATATATGACTATACTTAGGTAGGACTTTGGGACATTTTATATTTTCCCTTATTGGGCTTAAGAGGATCTTGTTAGCTATAGCCCCCAAACCTTCGTGTTGAAACCTGCAGATTAGCTTGTAACGGGAGTAAAGGCGTGCAGGAAGCACGCAGTAGACACCGAGACAACCACAAAGCTTCTCGAGTTTAGGTTTCGCGTGCAGCAATACCTTTGTTTGTTTATTGACGTTGGATCAAAGCCCCCCCAAAAGAGCATCTAGCCGAAGCTTGGTACATCCCGAAAGCTCCATAGACCCTCAACTCCTGAACCCCAAACGCTCTCTTTGCAACCCTGAACCCTTTAAACCCAAACCAGTTCTGGTCCAATGACCGCAGCAGTAGCGAAATGTCTGAATAGTTTTCTAGAACCTAAAACCCTACTACGTATTTGGGTCCACACCGCACCCTAAACCTCGAAACCCCAAGCCCTACAATCTAAACTAAACCCTAAAACCAAAACTCCAAAGCCTAAACCCCCAATCCCTAAGCCCAGCAAAACGGGAGTGCATTTGGGAGGCTACTCCTTGGGAGGTCGCGTGGCCATGGCTTTTGCTGAGAGGCGGGCATTTGGTTTCTAGAGTTTGGGGTTTAGGGTTTAGGGACGTGGACCTGCGAGCTTCTCTTTGTCATAGTTTAGGGTTTAGGGGTTTTGGGGTTTTGGGTTTAGGGGTTGGGTAGCATTTTGCATTTATATGGGTACTTAAACCCAGTAAGGAATCAACAAGTTGAATTTTAATACTATCCCAACCATGAACTAGCTTCCGGAGATGACGGCTTAAGGTGGAGGGTACTTCTTGGAGGTTCATGGGACTTAGTTAGCAAGGTTATAAGTACTTTAATTGGGGTTACATGTAATTGTTCAATGATGACGCTAGTTATTAAGTCCCTGAATCCTTTAGGTAGGGGGCTTCACGACGGCTTTGCGCTGGGGTACCCAGAGCCTCCAAAACCCCTTAATTAAGGAATATGCCTTAAATTATAATTGGATCCCCAATATGATTTAAGGTATAGTCCCTAATTAAGGGGTTTTGGAGGCTCTGGGTAGTGAATTGCAAGAGGTTTCAGAGCGCTCTTTTCATATGTTGCACTTGTGCCCGACAAGAGCAGCCGGGCTTGGGTTAACACCAGGGTTTGGGGTTCACGTTTTCTGGGCTTTGGAGTACCATACTTGAATACTTTTTTTCTTCTTAAAGGAACCATGATGAAATAACAGTTTATACTTTTTTCTCCCTGGTTGCTTCAAAGCCTAGTTTGTTTTTATTGAGGTTGACGATTGAATAGGGCCGGAAGCAAGCCGGACATGCAATGTAGGGGCTTGAACTGTCCGAACGGGGTGTTTGACAACATCGTGGCAAAACGACTAGGTACGATCTACAACATGAACCCCCCACCCCCCACCCCTGCACGGCCAATCACGAAGCCCAACAAACCCCACGTGCAAAACCCCAGGCAAGCAAAGGTGAGCCATAAGCCCTGCCCTACATCCACACCCCGAAACCCCAAATGCCAAAATACTTTCAAGCCTAAGGGCCTTTACAGGCCTCGCTGGAAGTCCATAAGTATTGTGAAGCTCCCCAAACCTTGCCTTTCTGAGGACATACAAATATGTAAAGGGCGCAGAAGACCAAGGTCCTAGATTCAAGGAAGCATTGCAGCCCCTGAGCCCTCCGCCGTGCGTGCAGTTACCCAAAGAAGTGCATCGGCTTAGTTGCCTTGTCGGAATCTCAGTGAATTGCTTAAGGCAGCTCAAGGGTGAGGGATCCGGAGGTAGGATTGTATAGGGCTCATAGGCTGTTGTGGGGTCTTCAGGGTTGGCTTGGTGGACTGGTTTCGTAGAAAGTTTTTTTCTGTGAGGCTCATGTGCCTATAGCTCTCTCTCTCTCTCTGTGTATATTACATGTATACATATATACACATACAATATACATATATATATAGAGTGAAAGAGAAAGATAGATAAATGTCGATAGATGGATAGATGGATAGATGGTATGTATGTATGCATGTATGTATGTACTAGTGCCTGAAAGGGTTCCTTTCCGGGTACACGGGATCTTAAGTTGCGGGTGTTTTGTTTTACGGGTTAGGATGTACAGCAGCGCTCAATGTTTCGGATAGAGGTTCAGAGGTTTAGGATGGAGTGTACCTGTAGGCCCGTAAACCCCATAGATCCCTTATAGATGCCTTAACAGGAACCCTTATCGATCCCTTTACTGGGATATTGTTGAGTCCTTTGGACCCGTAGGGTACAGTACCTATGGGATCATACCCTATCCCTTTTTTAGGTTATCTACTTTTCTATATAACAGATCCTAATCATAGAACTGGGTATCCAAAAAAAGGGGTAGCGTATGAGCCTCTAGGTACATTGTAGCTGGGCTTCTTTAGGATTCAGGCCGACAGTTCTGAAGAGCTTCCTACGGTAAAGGGCTCTATAGGGCACAAGGGTTTCTGGTTGTGAGCTTGCCTTGAAGCCCGATCACCAAATACAGGATTTTGCATCACTCGCAGTAGTGGTTCCGGCATTGAGGGCTGTCCAGTGAGCTGAGCACCGCCTAGGAAGGGTTTGTTGAAGTCGTTGAGGGTTCGAAGGCGTAGGGTTGAGAGCTTAGGATTGTTGAGGGTGCAGCAGTTTCGAGGTTGTACAGGGGGTGTAGGGTTTAGGGTTTAGGGTGTACACCAGAAAGTTGAGACATAGGTTACGGACTCGGATGGTCGGTGCTTGGATTCCTTGAGCTTTTGCTTGAGATCATCACGTTGTATTGTTTCGTTCCAACGTTCATAAGGCTGTATGTTGCGGGGTCAACGGTTTAAGGTTTGTGCAGGTTTCAGGGTAGAGGATACCTATAAACCCAAAAGCCTAAACTGTAGGGTTTACCTTCACCCTAGAGAAACTACCCTGTTTGGGTTCCTGATTATGATTTCCTGATATAAGTCCATAGCAAGGCTTGCTTATTCAGGGTCCGAAGCGCTAGTTCGGACCTCTGGGTGTTGATGGCTGTCTGAATGCCAGATCAACAGAGATTAAGTTACCCAGCCTCAGAATAACTTGGCGTTCTTCTGGTTGGCTCTTAGGACTTTAACTTTTTGGATTTCTATATGACTATAATAAGGAGGCGAAAAGTTTAACTTTTAGGAGGGGTTCAGAAGAAAGCCAAGGAAACCCTGGCAATGTGTGCAGTAGGGCTTTCTGTTTCGTGTTCAGAGTATGTTGCCTCAACCTTATAAACCCCAAACAACCTGTGTTGTACCTCTAAACCCTACACCCTACACTCTCACAAGCCCCTAACTGATCCCGGCACACTTGACCTGCAGACCCTGGAACGGTTTGAGTCCGGAACTGCAAACGTGGCACATGTCGGGCGGATCTTCCGCCATCTGCGAACACAATAGTTTAGGGTTTGGGGTTCAGGGGGTTTATGAGGGTTCAAGGTTTAGTTTTTTTTGGTGTTCGCGCGCAAAGTCACGGGTCAAAACAACCTGCTTCGTGTCCAGCTAGAAATATTGGCCCTTGGAGCCTGTGGGTCAACGTTTAAGGTTAATGTAAAAACAGATACAATAATGGAGATTAAAATATTCAGAACAAGATTCAATAGCCATCATCTATCTATATGTATACATATATATATATGTAGAAAATATCTTACTTTCTTCGTTAACCACCAGAACTTCTATAATTGTACTTCTTGCAACAAAAAATAAAGAAATAAAGCAGATCTCCAGGTCAGCAAATCCCGGTCTCCAGAGCCCAGGCACCACCGGGGATGTAGGGTTTAAGGTTTAGGGCTTTTCGGGCTTCTAGGGATTCTAGGGCTTTTAGGGTTTAGGGTTTAGGGCTGTTAGGGTCTAGGGCTGTTAGGGTTTAGGGCTTAGCGCGTTTAGGGTTTAGGGCTTTCAGGGTTTAGGGTTTAGAGATTTGGGGTTGTAGGGTTTAGGGTTTCTGTTATGGTAGTTGGTTCTCGCTGTTGTAACCTATGTGTATAGGGTTTGTGGTTTAGGCCTTAGCGTGCGGTGATTTGTTGTTTAGGGTTTAGGAGTACGAGAGATTGCGGTGGAGGGCATGTAGAGCCTGTGGTACAGACCTCACTGGACTCGAAATGTCATCTTGGAAACTTCTCTGCAACCTAATTATCCTATCGGGGCTCCAAGAAAGTTGCATGGTTTTTTCCTTAAAACCCTAAACCCTAAATCGCTTTCTGCGGGCTAACAAGGGGATGTAGAGTCCAAGTACCTGCGCAGAACGTGATTATGATGCTAGATGTTCCCCAGCTAAGACTATATGCTCTCAACGGTTTCTGGTATGCAACACTGACCATTTAGGTGTTAGGTGGGCTGACCTCCAGGGTATACCGCCGCGCCTGCTCAGAACACAAAGCCCAGCAAACTCTAAACCTGCTAAACCCTAAACTCAGGTGAACAGCGGCAGCGCTGGCTCCAGGACTTGCTGCTTACGGTTTAGGGGGTTGTGGGTTTCGGACTCCAAATATACGAGTTTTAGCTTATTAGCTACCTTCGCGGTCTGAAGTCTGTAATCGTACCACTTCAGGCTGTTTTGGGGTCTTGGGCTTTACTTGCAGCCCCGACCCCTACAACACAGCGTGTTGTGTCTGATTTTTGAGGTGCGACTTCCTCGCAAGAAACAAGGCAGTTCGCGCGAACTCCCAGCCCAGCCCCCATCTCTAGAGCCTGAACAGTTTTCTAGGTTCCTGAGTAGTACCCTTTTGCCCGTTTAGGTTTGGGGTCTCCTAATTCAAACTGAATATGACGAAAAAGGGCACCCTTATTACGAAGGGGTTACTGAGGAACCTAATGTAGGAACCTGATTAAGAAACCCTGGGTCCTTATCAGGGTGCTTAATATGGAGCTTACTGTTTTGGGGTTATAGGCCCGGGGTTTCTTAATCAGGTTCCTACATTAAACCATAGATCCCTTATCAAAGATGCTTTTAAAGAGCCCTTTAAGGAACCCTTTAAGATACTAAGTCCCATGATCCTTTAAGCAGTAGCCAAGGTTCGTAGATTAGTTTTGAATGCCTCAAACGTTCAGAGGACTGGTCGCCAGGGGGCCACCTCCTCGCCATAAACGGCGGTCCCCGTACCTGCATCTGTCATGCAGGTATCCCAGAGACTCCAATATCCCTTGATTAAGGAATACCTGAGGCCTAGGGGGCTCCTTTAAGGGATCCATAAGGGATCTATAGCGTTCAGGGTTTAGGGGACTCCAATATCCCGTAATTAAGGAATATGCCTTAAAGTATAGTAGGATCCTTAGTGTGATTTAAGGAATATTCCTTAATTAAGGGGTATTGGAGTCTCTGGTTAGTGTACACAACTCGGGAGGTCGAACTGTGTGCCGGATTGGGGACTAATGTGGTTATTGTTTTTCGTATTATTAGTAGCAAAATTTGTGATTATTATTGTTATTACGGTTAGTAGTAGTATATGAGAGTAGTAGCATCGCAGCCATGAACGGGGATGCGGCGGAGGACTATCGGCGAATGCCGACAGCCGACAGAGAAGGGCTGGAAGAGCTGGAAGAATCTAATCGGAACATGAACTGTGACGACAACGCCATCTGCGAGTGCTCTACTATCCCAGAGGGTCCATATATACTACCATTATGGAATTAGGTCCCAACAGACCATCCCCATTATGGTTTTTGAGGCCTAATTCCAAAATAGTAGTGTCTATGGACCCTCTTGGTATATACGCCCCGCGCCCAAAAGCCGCAACCCGAAACCGCAGAGCTGAGACTTTAGACCCTTATAGGCCCTTATCCCCAATCTCCAAGCCCTAAACCCCCCCAACTGTTTCCAAAACTGAAGCCGTAAGCTGTATACCGCAAAACCCCAAACCTTCAGCTCGAAACCCTATAAGCTACAGATAGACCCCCCAACTACTACCTTTTACTGTAGTGTCAAACTACCTCGTAATTAGGCGTATAACACCCCTTTACGGCATATTTGGGGGGCTCAAGCAAACCCTCCGCTCTGAACCGAAAGCAGAGCTCCCAAAAAGTCAGTTTCCGCAGGACCAGAAGCAGGCAAAGCAACTCCTGAACTCGAATTTCGAGGAGTCTTTGTGAAGTTCTTCACATATCTACAGTAGATCATCATCTATGTATTCATGTATCTATCTTATCTATACGTTTATTTACCTACATATGTACTTATCTAACCTATCTGTCTATATATTTGCCTATCTACCTATCTGTGTATCTATCTATCTATCCACCTACTGTATCTCTCGCTCTCTGTCTATTTGTATATACATATGCAGAATTAGCATTTGTACACAAGTAGCATTTATACTTCTCGCCGTTGACCGTATCGTCGCAACCCAGGGACCGAAGTGCCCAGAGACTCCAAAACCCCTTAAATTAAGGAATATACCTTAAACGACTATGATAGGATCCGAGTATGATTTATATAAGGTACATTAATTAAGGGGTTTTGGAGGCTCTGGGCTGGGTGGGTCGCAATTGAGTTTGATTTGGGGCCAAAAAGAGTTTCTTTAATTGTGGAAGCTAGAGCGGGGCTGAGGGGCTGTAGGGTTTGAGTTAGTTCAGTGTTTTGGGCTCCGTACGGTTGATGGACAAAATCCTGCATTACCCATTATAAGGAATATACCATAATTCCCATAGTTTAGGGTCCTTAAGGTCATGCAGGATTTTGTCCATCAACCGTATCTACGATTTTGCTTCCACATGCTTGGAAAGATAAATGGCCATACGCAGATTTAGGTTTAGATACAGTTTGGCGACTCCGTATAAATGGGCCCTGACTAGGCTATGCGCATGCACGTGCTCATTCATATCTAGACGTCTGTGCGTAGGTTTAGTTCTACGCCTGATATGCGGTGCCACCAATTCCTCAGACGCATGTTAGACAGGCAGTCACACTATACATTTTAACGAAAGCCGTTATCCTAGTCGCAGCAGCCATTTATTTCGAGGGTTTGTCTGGGGATTTCATCCTAGACCCTTAAATGACCCTTCAATACATTGCGGAAAACTGTGCTGCGGGTCTCCAGCTATTCTACGAACGAGTTTGTGCTTCGCAATCGCGAGAAAATGAAAAGGATATGTAGCTAGTGTTGCTGGGGGGGGCAAGCTTCCCACGAATAGCTTAACCGTGCTTTCGTGTCGTTAGACTTGCCCTAATGCTCCAAACAGCCTACATAGGTACTCTTTGTAGACTTTAGAGCCCGAAGTAGGTACTACTTCTGCCTTAGGAGCCTTACGTCTTAATTGGGCTTAAGTAGGATTTTACAGCTTCTGGTTCCCACAGATCGGATTATGTCCCCAAGATCGGAAACGCGGTTTGTGGTGAATCAGCCATCTACTCAGTTTTGTTCCTTGCCATGGTCGTCGTGTCATAGCAGAATGCGACAAGTAGACGACCACGAAGATCCTCCGCAAAGGCCCAGCTGACTTGTACTAGGGTTAATGGGAACAAAGTTCAATCGAAGTCTGATTGCACGAACCTTATTCGTCCATACTTCCTGCATGCCACGCCTGCCACGAAGGTTCCACGAAGGTTAGAGTTCCTTCTTTGGTTATCCAACGCGTGCTACGATCCTACCATTGAAAACAAGGAAGCAGCACATAAGCAACCATTAGGCAAAACACAAAAGCAGCCAAAAGCTCTAAGTACGGATAGAACATTGCCAGAACCTCAAAAAAGCGCAGCTCAGAAAACTATATTTGCTTAAATCTAAAATCCCTAAACCCTACAGCCCCTAAACCCTAAACTCCCTTAATTGGGTGGCCTCTTGCGATGCAGGAGTTCTTGGACCGGTGGTACGCGGCTCCGCTGTGGGGAGGATGCGTCCCCGGAGGGCTGTTTAGGTTAATCATGTGGGAGTTTCCCAAAATAGGATCCTTATTATAAGGACCCCAAAATACGGTACCCCTAATTTTCGGAAACTCCCATGTAGGGTTCAGGATTTAGGTTTTCGGGTTTAGGGTTGAAAGGTTTCAGGGTTTAGGGCTTGGGATTAGGGTGTAGTGTTACTGAATCTATACGGGTCTTGGGTTTAGGGCCAAGGGAACAGGGCCGGAACAAGGCAGGCATTCTTAGTGGGTGACGGGCAAATGTAGGATTTCGGGGAGTGCCGCAACATTTGTTGTCTTGGGCGTCGTCGGGTTTGGTGATTTGTTCTGGTCGTCGCGATGCATTTAGGAGCCACGGTCTTTTGCTTCTGCCCAGAGCCTCCAAAACCCCTTGATTAAGGAATATACCTAAAATCATATTAGGGATCCTATTATGATTTTAGGTATATTCCTTAATTAAGGGGTTTTGGAGGCTCTGGGTGGATTCTTCAGAGTCCTTTGGCCTTTGGGATGTAGGGTGCTAGCACGAAGGTGTTCAATGCTTTGGGCCCAGACCCATACACTCATCTCTGCCGTTGGTGACTGACAAAATTCATTTCATTCCGACACTGTTTCCAACACCCCCAAACCTAAGGTTGATCCAGGCAAGGTCCAAATTAGAGTGAGTTCATTTCTCGTGCCAGTGCAGTCATGTACGGGTCCATGCATTGGTGCATATCTGTATGCACATCCAGCTGTACGCTTGTACCTATACATGTACCTATTTATGTATTCACAGATACACACATGTGTCCAGGTATTTGCTCAGTTAGCTAGCATCGATACATATATAGGTATACACACATACATATGTATACATGTATGTACATATACATACATACTTTATATAACTAATACGAATATATATATATATATATATACACATGTATGTACGCATGTATATATGTATGTATATATATATGTAAGTACGTCTGTATGTATGTAAGTACGTCTGTATGTATGTCTGTATGTATGTATGTATGTCTGTATGTTATTTTATGTATACCGGTATTTAAGTATGTATGCACATTCACACACCTGCGGTACAAACCCTCAACTGGCTCACACGGGTGTACTCCTTGCACACCTTGATGCCCGGAGCGCCCTTGGCGACTGTAAACCGTGTATGAAGCCCCAGACCCCCGGGAGATCCCGGGAGGATCCAAAACGTAGATCCCTTAATGGGGGTTCCTATAAGTACCCTTAGTAGTATAGGGCCCCAAATTAGGGGATCTACTTTCTAGATCCTCCCGCGGGTCTGGGGCCATAAACCCCAAACCCTGTAGGGTTTCCGGCTTCTGGGGCGAGCCCTGCTGGAAGCCCAACCTTCAGAAATACACCCGTTCAGGGCGTGCGATTTAGGGAAATTTAGGGTTTTAAGGCCTTTAGACCTACATGAAGCTTCAAAAGACCTTATAGACTGCGACCGCTGGCAGGTCTCAAGGAGCGACAACCAGAAGTGTACAGTCGGATGTGGCCCTGGCGGATGTTGTGTGTTTCAGTGGTCTACCGGGATTGGGTTTCTAGGTCAACTTTGTTTCCTCCGGTTGGGGACTCTTTATAATTCAAGTATGACTGAGCTGTTATTTGGAAAAAGTGTGCTCAAGAGAACACCCCTACACCCCTAAACCCTAAAACCCTAAACCCGAAACCCCAAACCCCAAACCCTAAACCCTAAACCCTAAACCCAAACAGCTAAGAGAAAGAGCTGCCGGGGTTCGTACACCGTACTCCAACACAAGTCCTTCACAAAAACCAGAGATGCCCCGTACCTATAGGATCATACCCTACCCCTCTTTTAAGGGGTTTAGGGTTTAGGGTTTAGGGGTTTAGGGTTTAGGGTTTAGGGGTTTAGGGTTTAGGGTTTGGGGTTCCTTTTTAAGGGGTTTAATATAGGTGCCTAAATACTTATACCCTACCCCCTTTTTTAAGGTACCTACTTTTCTATATAGGATAGGAGATCCTAACCATAAAACTAGGAACCTAGACAAGGGGTAGGGTATGACCCTCTAGGTACCTAAGATTCTAATTCATCTATCCAGAGACGCTCATACCCACGAATAAGGAATGTGCCCAAGATCTCTCATCATAGAAAGCGGGTCCTGTGTGATTTAGCCTGCATTGTTTGGTTTGGGTGTATGGAAGTTTCTGCGCAAGTTTCCACGATTAATGAAGTTGAGGTGTCTGGCGGGTCAGATGTTCAGCACTGTGTGTGTGTGGGGGCTGGCTGGCTGTCTGCCTGTTGCCTGTCATGCGGGAAGCTTGCAGTACGATCATCAGCTTGTTCATGGTTTGCAAGCAGGCTTTTGGACACACCCTCGGCGAGTTCCCTGCCCCAAGTAAGACTTGGTTGCTGGCCCAGCACCAAAGAATTCAGACAATTCACCTTTCAAAACAACACTACCTGGCAAGAATGCAAAGGTTCAAAATTGTGGTTGTGGACCAGTATGTTGAAATTTGAAATGCTCAACTGTTGTGTGATCTGCAACTTCGACGAAAGTCCACTCTTCTCATCTCAGGCTCAGCTGATTCCAGCGCCGCTTCATTCGAACACCCGAAGTCCCCAAACTCTGAGACACTTGCATAGAAGCCCGCTACCCACAGAAACTACCAAGAAACCCTAAGCCCCCAAACCCCAAAGCAGCTGACATAGAAACCCAAAAACCTTTAATTTAAGCCGTAAGATGTAGCAGAAACTAAAATTGCAAAACCTAGTAGACCTTGATAATCGACGTAATTAAGCCCTCATTAAGATGTAGCAGAAACTAACCAAGAGGGTCCATAAACACTCCTATTGTGGAATTAGGGTCCCGAAACCATAGTAGGGATGGTCTTTTGGGACCTAATGGTAGTGTATATGGACCCTCTGGGTAAGATTCCAAAGCCTAGTAGACCGTTAAATCCGACGGCACCAACCTCTTGACCTCGACCAAAGTATCGTGCCATGAAAGAACTCTATTTGGGAGAATTGGGGGTACCCTTAAAGGGATCTATAAGGGTTCCTTTAAGGGTTCCTACAAGGCATCTATAGGGTTTAGGGTTTAGGAGTTTCCGAAAATAGGGGTACCTAATGTTGGGGTCCTCATAATAATGATCCCACTATTTAGGATTCTATATTAGGGTCCCCTGTTTTCGGAAGCCCCCATTTTTTCATCGGATGTCAAAGAATCCTTATGGGTGGTTGTCAAAATTAGGGTCCCTTTTTAGGTCCCTATATAATACGGCACCCAATATTTAGGGTATCCAAAAACGGGCCATAATTTTGACAACTACCCTTATGTCAGGCTGGCAAAGCGTCGTACTGTGCGGCCGTGGGGGACCCATCTCCAGTTTAACGTCAGTTGTCATAGCATTCAGCACCATTCCATGGCTGCCGGCAGGTGGGGATAGCAATGCCATGCCCCAAACCCTTAACCCCAAACCGTCTATGCTACGGGTCGTTAGAAGTTTCGGAGTCAATGATTGGGGTCAGTCAAAGAGCTCTAGGTGTCAGATGTCGGGGTTTATGATCTTGCATTCCCGTGAGAACCCTGAGTACATGTAGCACACATCCCCTCAAGATCGAACATGTATTTCGGGTCTGTTGAGATCGTTTAAGCCACTGAAAAAGCCCTAAAGGCCTACACCCAGAGCCCCAACAACCGAAAACGACCCGCCCTTTCACCCAGATGTGATTTTGGAAAGCATTTCTGGTCGTATTTTAAAGTTAGTCGCACAGGTCTGATCCCTATTTTTTACACAACCAAACCTAAACCCCAAACCCTAGACCACAAACAGAGTGCACGTCAAGGCAGATGGCTGCTTTATCTTTGCGTGGGACCGTGACTCAGCATTTATCTTCGCAGCACGCCATTCGATTGCTGCTAGACATCCGTGCACAAACCATTCCTCAGGGCTCCTTATCACAATTACTGGGCTTTGGAGTACCATACTTTATACTTTTTTCTTAAAGGAGCCATTATGAAATAAAAGTTTGTAATTTTTTCTCCCTGGTTACTTCAAAGCCTAGTACCCCAACACCACATTTCATTCTTCCAGCCCGATACTGCACCCAAGACTCCTAGACCCTAAACCCTACAAACCTTATCGCCACCCTAAACCCTAAACCATAGAATCTTAAACCGAGGTTGCGGTGTAAGGCTTTAAGGTTTGGCATTCAGGGTTAATGACTTCAAGGGAGTTTATGGTACAGGGAGCTTAGTGTTTAGGGGTAACGGCCGCCAGGGGCCTGGTGCAGCTCTGAATCTTTAGACTAATGTCGAGGCTGTGACCTTGTAAGTCCCCAGTAAGCTTCAACGGAAAGACGAATACACATATATATATATATATATGTATCAGGTTTGGAGCTATGCGAAAAGCGCCAATGTCGAATCCGACGATCAAAGCTGAAAGTAGCCAGGAAAAGACTGCGGTACGACAGCAGCATAGACATGTACATAGGCAAATGCGTGTAGTGTATAGATATGTACAAGAAGACAGACACCTGCACAACATCCACCCATCCATCCCTCCATCCACCCAGCCAGCCAGCCATCCATCCATCCATCGTATACAATCACTCGTGCCTGCGTGCAGACATACATACATGCATACATGCATACACTCCTTCATAGATGCATAAACACATACATACACAGATACAGAGACAGACAGACAGACAGACGGACGGACAGACAGACAGACATGCATACATACATATATGCATACCATCCTTGCGACTTTACATACACCCCATACCGAGAGACACGAGAAGCCTTCAATGAAAACTCGGAACCTCAGAGCCGTGAGGTCGTCTTTGGCTCGACAGCCGCCATGCTGGTCCCCTCCGTGTCCGCTTTGGCCGCTGGCTTAGGCCATAGTCTCCTTAGGAATAGTTTTAGTTCATATACAGCCCAAGAGAGTATTGCGAATAGCGTAGAATAGTGTAGAATAGTATAGAATAGTAGAGAATATTAAGAATAGTATTTCTACAATGTTTCCAAGGTGGGGGGTATAGTAGGGACCTCGGATTACTTTGGACCTTCAGTCGACGTCTTTGACGGTGGTTCTGCGTTGTTACCAAGAGTCGTATCGGCAAACCCCTATAGGAACCCTCAAACCTAAACCCTAAACCCTCGCCCTAAATGCCAAGACCAGAAAGCCCCAGACACCTCAAGCAGACCCTTAAGGGTCCAACGGTTGATGGACAAAATCCTGCATGACCCTAAGGACCCTAAACTATGGGAATTATGGTATATTCCTTATTATGGGTAATGCAGGATTTTGTCCATCAACAGAAGTCCTTATTTATGATTATGGTTTTCGAAAACTAAGAAGGCCCTAGAGTCGTATATAAGGAGTACTTGAACCCTCTGGGTTTCCTTGTGGTACCCCTTAGAAGAACTCTAAACCATAATGGTAGTATATGTAGACCCTCTGGGAACCGCCTTAAGCCCAGAACCCGGCGATTCCTGTAAGCCCAAACTTAACGGGCCGGTCAGGTAAGGTTTAGGGGTTTAGGGGTTTAGAGTTTAGGGTTTAGGGTTACTTTTGGGGGTGCCTTAGTATATTTATAGTATAATATACCCCCCCCAAACCCTATTCTAATTATTACGGCCCCTGCATTGATTGTGGGGGCTGTGGGCTAATTAGTTTGATTAGCCCGTCTTCATGGTACTTGAGCTTTAGAGGACTCGTTCCGGGCTCTTTTCGTGATTTACCTCGGGATGTCGGGGAGTTTTAGACCCCCAGAGCCTCCAAATCCCCTTAATTCAGGAATATACCTTAAATCATATTAGGGATCCTATCATAATTCAAGGTATATTCCTGAATTAAGGGATATTGGAGCCCCCTAAACCCTGATCCCTTACGGATCCCTTAAAGGAGCCCTAGGCCCTAGGTATATTCCTTAGTTAAGGGGTTTTGGAGGCTCTGGGTCTTGTCGATCTGATCCACCAGCCCTCGCCTATCCGATATTCTTCCTTATTAGGGTTCCTGAGCATACTTAGACTATAAAGGAGCCCAGGACCCCATTCTAGTTGGGTGGTTGTCAAATTTACGGTCCTTTTTGGGTCCCTATAAAAAGTACGGCACCTATTATTTAGGGTAGCCAAAAAGGGATCCTGATTTTGACGACCACCCAGTTATCAAGGCAATAACCGTATCGAGGTATGCTTACGGCGAGCTCGACGCGAAGTTTGCGGCCATTGGCCGTGAAATTGTGCCACGGCAGCAGTCAGAGGCTTCACCGGGATTGCAGCGAGGCTGTTCAGTTTCAGTCTTTCGTTGTGTACTGAAAGTATGAAGTAATTACGCAGCAAGGGAAGAAGAATAGGATGTTAGTCCCAACATCCTCAGAAGTCACAACATGCTTTACTCCCTTGCCCCTAAGATGTTCTATTCCCTTTACAACCCCTTATTAAACCCTCAAGCCCAACGCCACTAAACCCAAAGACCTCCAGTCTTCGGATGCGTCCACGAATTGTCTGGGGTTTAGGGTTTAGGGTTTCGGGTACTATAGGGGCTTGAATAACTACCAATGCTTACATTATCCTCTGATGAATCGCAAGCATTCAGCCCTGTAGCTGAGGCTGAGAAGTCGTCGTCGGCGGGGTCAAAGGCCTGGTCCAAAGCTTCATTCCTATTAAGGGTCACAAGGGTTGCGCTTATTTACTATACACCAGAGAGAGTGCCGCATGTTCTTTGTTGGATGCTTCGAACCCTTCAAAGTCATCGTGACGTAACAACTTGTAGACCTTACCTGTAGTCTCCATTGTAGTTCCTTTTTGGGGGTACCTTTGTTATATATTTGGTTAAACAAAAAAAGGAACTACAATGGAGACTATAGGTATGATCCCTCATTAAGCTAAGCGATCTAGAGACCCTAGCCTTTACACCTCACCCTGCAGAGCTAGACGCTTAAACCCTCAGCTAAAGCAACACTGCTGCTTGCCCCCAGAGGGCTCCAGTTACCTAAATAGTAACCCTAAACCCTAAATTTAAACCCTAAGCCCTAAACCCTAGTGGATTACTAATGTAGGAACCTGATGAAGAAACCCTCGCCCTTCAACCCCAAAATAGTAGGGCCCATATAAGCAACCCTAATAAAGGCCCACGGTTTCTTAATCAGCTTCCTACATCAAACCCCCCAAAGCCCTTATAGTACCCTGTAAAGGAACCCTTATAGAACCCTAATAAAGGCCCAAGGTTTCTTAATCAGGTTCCTACATTACACATCCAATATGTTGCCCAGTAGCCCATTGTTTCGGTAACTGGAGCGTTAGGGTGCCATGAAGAGATTGTAGAACCCTGGCAGGTGTCGTGACAACAGTTTCATAGGACCCTTAGTTATGGGGTAATGGAATTGATACAACCTTTTTCCGAACTCTTAAGCTAAATCATGATGGTGTCTTTTGAACTCCAGGTTCACGTCCGTGCGTTGCCGAAGATCGGCCATGCAGTCGTTGAGGAAGCTCCCTTAGAGGCACCCAGAGGGTCCAAATACCCAGATTCCGTTGGGTTTGGGGGGGTTTAGGGTTAATTAATGTTGTCCAAGTAAGAGGGCTTGCCTCCGAAGGTACAGCGTCCTGGGAAAGTCGCGTTGGAAGATTTTGGGTGAAGAGATGTGAAGAGGGCGTGTTCCGGTGCAAGAGCTTGTGGGTGCTTGAGCCCAAACCTATATGAATTCTGGTAGAATAGACTGGAGACCTAAGTAGCCTGACCTAAACCTGTTTCGACGAGGCGGAACGGAGATTTGGGTTGGGATGGCGCAGGTTCGGTGGTCTGGTATGTATAGGCCAGCTCCCTGGCACTACTGCCAGCATGTCAGCATCTGGAGCAGCCGGAGCAGCAGCCAGTAAGTAATCTTTGCCTTTGCTCCTGTGAAGGATTTCGTCTGAATACAAAAGCTGAAACGCCTACACTCTAGATCCTAAGCACAAAACCCCGAAAGCTAAACCGTCAACGCTAAACCCAAACCCTAAAAACCCCATCATGTATCCTGGACTTTCTGCGACGGCAGGTGGCCAAATTCATTGCGGAGGCTGCCGAAAATTTCGCCTCTCGCCTATCAGTGGATCCTGAGTAGCTCAGATTCCTACACAGGCCCTACCTGTGTAAGCAAGACCTTTCACCTTAAAGTCTATAACCATCAGGGTTTAAGGGTTCGGGCTTCCTGGCTCCAGCTCCAGATCTTGAGCCAGAAGCAGAGTTTCAAACGATGCAAGCAGAGGTTATCACCCTAAGCCAACCGTGGCTTCAAGCAAACCAACCCTTCACCCCAAACCCCAAAGCCATCCCAAAGCCCTGTGCTAACCTGGGAAGAGAGGTGCTTAAAAAAGCAGCCAAGACCCTTCAATCGCCTCACCCCGAAGCAACAAAAGTTAAGCCCAGAACATCCAACTATGCGGTGCAAGCTTCATACAAGCTTTTTGACCTCCGCGAGTGGCCATTGCACATTGAAGAAAAATAGCCTCCCAGCCCGAACCCGCCGTCAAAGTCAAAAAGCAGTTGTTATCGCAAGCCATCCCTCACCTGCATTCCGAGAAAGCGACGAAGCCATGCTTATGGGTTGCTCAGGGCAGCTCATCCTCTTCACGACCGAGAGAGGCACTCCAACGCCCCCGGGGGTCTCTTATGTGCTGGAATTAACTCGCGTGTAAGTTCATGCTTGACGAAAGGGCCTGTGGCACATCATAAAGCTGCAAGCACTCCATACATCCATAGACATATACTTGCATTCCTTCCTACCTTCGTACCTGCCATACCTTCCTTCCTGCGTACCTACCTCCCCTGCATGCCTCCTGCGTACCCGCCGCTTGCCTGCCTGCCTGCCTGCCTGTCTGCCTGTCCAGAGTCCGATAACCTAGCGGGGCGCCAAAGGCACGACTACATGTTGTATACATAGGCTCGGCAGAAGCGATGTCGAACTCTCAGCCCGGGCGTGTAGTTGTGGCTCCAATAAACAATCTTCTCAGGGGTTCAGCGCCACACCCTAAACCCTAAAGCCCTAAACCCTTAACCCCCCAAACCCTACAACCCTAAACCCTAAACCCCTAAACCCTAAACCCTAAGAGTGAACAACCACCGGAGGAGGTGGAGACGGAGGTTCTTCAACCACAATGCCAAGCTGGCATTCATGAGGAGATCAATGCAGTGCTCAACGAGGTGACGTCCACCTTGCCAGACAGCCAGCTGCAGGAACATGGGGGTCAGAGCGGGGTGCAAGTGGCTGAGGAAGGCACCGGAACGGTGATAGTTGACGGCACCTTGAGCGACTTGGAGTACAAAGACTATGAGGAAATTTACAAGAAGTGGAAAGCAGGGGAACTACATGAAGGTGAAGTTCGCAGAGTCGGCGGTGAAGGGCTCTTGGACTTGATGCAGGCGCAGAGAATCCTAGATATGGAGACCCAGGAGAAGGATGTGACGCTTGCAGCAACGCCAAAGGAAGCGGAAACGATGACGAGTGAGGGAGGGACCACAGAGTGATGAAGCAAGACCGATGGAGATCGTGGAGGGTGTCGTCTGAGCAGCTGTAAGCCTAAACAAAGCTCGCCTCGAATGAGGCTTTCGCACCGGCAGGCGGAAAAGAGCCCTTAAAAAAAAAAAAACCTAAACCCCTAAACCCTAAACCGTACCCACCATGTTCGACTGTTCTTCAGGTTTTATGGACCCAGAGCTGAGGCTCCAAGTACCGTTTTTAATTTACCCGGGCTTTGGACCCACCCCCAAGGGTCCAAAGGATCCAAAAATTAGGTATTTGGGTTTAGGGTTTAGGGTTATGTAGGCTACTGTTTTGGAGAGTATACGATAATTAAGTACTGTGGAGGAACCTGGGGGTTCCTCCACGGAAGCCATAATCCTCATGTAGTGTACTTACAACGCTTGGGCCAGACATCCTGCAGATGTAGTCTCCGTGGAGCTTAAGTCCGGTGGAAACTCCACAAATCCCATAGAGGTCTTGATGATAATTGAAAAACAACGCAATGAGCCGCAAGACAGGAGTCGCATCTACGCCTGGATAGCGCTTGGTCGGAGCCTATTCAGGTCATGCTGAAGGCGGATTCTCGAATCAAAGAGACATCCGAAACCCTGAAGTATTCCGTAAACGCCACAGGTACTGTCCGGGGGGATCAGTGTAGCCCTAAACCATAAACCAAAAACAAACAAGGGTCCTGGGTTGATCCCCAACCCCAAACACTGACATAGGTTCCTTGATTAACACCAGAAACGCGAAGACTCATATAGTATCTTTTCGATTGATGTTTTCGGGGTTCCTGCTAGGGAGCAGTTTCAGCATTACTTAAAAGGTGCTTTAAGTGCAATGTAGAGGATCCTATGGGGGTTCTTTAAAAGTTCTGTCAGGTGGGTCTTTAAAGGACGTCAGTTCTCGAATGACAACTGCCGCTATGCCCTAGAAGCCTAAACCCCAAGATGCGGCTAAGCCTTGAGGCTCAAAGATTTTCAAAGCCCTAGCAAAAGATGCTCTAGCTAGGGCTTTGGGACATTTTATATTTTCCCTTGTTGGGCTTAAGAGGATCTTATTTACTAATATTTTTACAAAGCCTTGAAAGCCCCACCTAGTGCTGTTGTTTGGGGGTTGCCATGGAATCTCCTCAAGCATAGGTTTGAAGATATTAGGTTTGAGGCTCCTAACAAAGGACTCTGGGTCTTTTTAAAGTGGGAGTTTCCGAAATATGGGGTACCTTATTATGGGGTCCTTATGTAGTAAGGATCCTACTATTTAGACCCCAGAACCATGCAGGCACCCCTGCTTCTGGCTCGTGGGGAGCCGCTGCATCACCGAGAGGGCATCCTGCTTGTGCTTCAGGCTCAATCGGCGTGCATTAGGTTTTAGGGGTTTGGGGTTTTAGGGTGTGGGGTTTTAGGGTTTGGGGGTTAGGGCTTAGGGCTTAAGGGCTTGACTGCCTGACTGAGCGGTTTAGGGTTTAGGGTCCCGAAGTCCTTCGGAAAGTTTATGCACCTGCAGGAGCATCGTAGCACTTCAAACCTCGCCCAGAGAGTCCCCGCGGGGACCTGCGTTGGTTCCCCTGTAATAGGTGCCCCAGTAGTACCCTTTTACCCTTTTTCTTTTTGGGTTCCCTTATTAAAACCGAATAGTAGGAAAAAGGGTACCCTAATTATTAAGGGGCTACTGGGGAACCTAGTGTAATTGCCGGCCCTGGGTTAGCTCCCCCTGCAAACTGTACCGGCGGCTGCTGTGGAGGCAGCTGCGCAGGTTGTTGTGGCTGTGGTTGGCACCCGCCGGGCTGTGTTGGGTACCCAGAGCCTCCAAAACCCCTTAATTAAGGAATATACCGTAAATCATATTGGGGATCATATCATAATTTACGGTATATTCCTTATTTAAAAAACTTTGGAGGCTCTGGGTATTAAGCTAGCCGCCTGCACACCCCGAAATGCCTGAACTCAAGACTCCCTCAGCCCCAGGTGTGGCCAAAAACCTGCAAGGAAGTATATGCAATCATATATATACTTGGCATTCTTCTGGTTGGCTCTTAGGACTTTAACTTTTTGGATTTCTATATGACTATAATAAGGAGGCTAAAAGTTTAACTTTTAGGAGGGGTTCAGAAGAAAGCCAAGTATATATATATATATGCATAGAAGCTATAATTAATCAGGAGCCCTAAAGAGATAAGGTTCTTTCTCGAGCCTCCAAATGCCCAAAACCCTAAGCCCTGCAACTTAAACCGTAAGGATCCCTACAGAGATAAGGTTCTTTCTAATAAGGGACCCCAAAAGCACATAAGCATAAGCATTTTATGGGGATATCCCTACCTTATAAGGGGGTTTATATGGGATATTCCTATATATCCTTATTTTTGCTTATGCGTTTTTTTTTTTTTTTTGGGGGGGGGGGGGCCTAGAAATGACCAAAAGCCAGGGCCGTGCGGGAGCCGACGGGCCTTTGGCCGCGGGCCTCGGGGAGGCCTCCCGGATGTGGTGGGTTTTTGTTGGTTTAGGGTTCAGGGTTTAGGGTTCAGGGTTTGGGGTTTAGGGTTTAAGGTGTTAGGGTTAAGGGTTTAGGGTTTGGGGTTTAGGGTTTTAGGGGTTTAGGATTCAGGGTTTGGGGTTTTAGGGGTTTAGGGGGTTTAAGGGTTTAGGGTTTAGGGTGTTAGAGTTTGGGGTTTAGTTTTACGGTTTAGGATGTCAGGGTTCAGGGTTTATGGGGTGTTAGGGTGTTAGGGTTTAGGGTGTCAAATAGGGTGTTAGGGTTCAGGGTTTAGGGTGTTAGGGTTCAGGGTTTGGGGTTAAGGGTTTAGGGGTGGTTTCACTTTGGGGAATCGTTTAAGGCTTCCTTCAGCGCTACTCTAAGGGCTTCTCTCACGGGAGAGCTATATGTGTAAGGTCTCCTTCAGACTGTAGTTTTGAGCTATTTACAGCGGTTTCTGCACGGGGTTTCCAAAATTGTTGGTTGCTAGTTTTTTGGTTTCAGGGTGCTTCGTCCAGAATTAGGTTGATGATTGAGGGTGGTAACAGCCAACAGTTCTACTATTCCTTAATGTCTTTCTGTGTTTAGGTCTCTGTACTGATTCTCTGAGGGTGCGAAAATGGTTGCATTGCAGGGCTTCGGAGGTGCAGAGGACTCCAGGAAAGCTGTATAGGCTGCCTGCCATGTACCGGGAGAGGTTTCCACGTAAGATGAGAGGCACGGAAGAAGCAGATGAACTGCAACAAGAAAACGGCAAGACGAGGCAGATTGTAGCCATAGAGACTACTTCAAGGTCAAAGTAGATACTATCTGGATACATGGACCCTTTAGGGAACCCTAAACCCTAAACCCCTAAACCCCGAAACCCTAAACCCTAAACCCCTAAAGCCCTAAAGCCCTAAGCCCTATGAGCCCGACGCCCTAAACCCTAAAAAGCTGAAACCCTACCGCGAGAGTGAGAGCTCAGCAGGTCACACCACTCCCTCAGTTTCACAAGGAGACACTGGGAGAGGCGCGGGAAAATTGGGCTTAGGGCTTTGGGTTTAGGGTTTTATGGACAGGGTTTAGGGTTCATAGAAGGCTACGGTTTTCTATTGGTAGAGCTTAAGGGTCCATGGCATAGGGCTCCGGGCTTGGGTTGTTTACCACATGCTTCCCAGCCTGAAGGTTAACTCGCTTAAGCGGTCTCGGGCACGACTGACAAGCCCGCCTCGAGAATATGTGAGTGGGGCATGCACGTCTTCTACCATATAATTGGGTCTATGGTATTCGGCAAGTTGGTTCCTCTTAGAAACAACTTAGGAATTACTAAAATGATTTGGGAACAATACCTAGGACCCTTTGGGGGAAGACCCTAAACCCTAAACCCTAAAGCCCAACCCCGCCTAAGGGTCCCTATGATTCAGTGGGTCCTGGCCAGGCACAATCCCAGCTGGCCACCGTCCTCTCGAACTTGGCGGCGGCCACACCAGAGGTCGGTGTTACACGAGCTTTATCTGGCCCTAAGGGTCCACGTACCCTCCATTATAGGACTTCCCGTCCTTTTTGGGGTGTCCAAAAACCGAAAAAACGAACTAGTTTTACCCTTAGGCGGTTTCAGAGGGTTGTGGAAGGGGCCTGGGTATTTCTGGTGGGGGATCTCATGGCTCGCCACATGCGGGGAAGCAGGTCCAGTGTGGTGGGCGTTCGGCCTGCAAGTGTGTACGGTTTGGGAGGGTTTACCCTGGGACTCCAGCTACCCAAACTTACCCAAAGAGTAGGTTGTGGTGAGGGTTTAGGATGGTTTACCCTAGGGCTCCAGCTACCTAGATAGTAGGTTTCTCGCCATACAAGATGCAACTCAGTAACTCATTGCTTGACAAACTGGAGCCCTATAGTTATAGGGTTAGGTAAGGTGCAGGATCGATTTTATGTTCTGGTTTTTGGCGGCCGAAACTAGGCAAGCTGAAGTTCTGAGTCATGGGATTAAGGGCTTATTTAGGGCTTAAGGTCTAGGCCTTGGGCTTTTAAATAGGGTTAGAGACGGGGTCATTCCGCCCTTGTCTTATAATCTTGTCCTTGGATTTGGGGCTGCAAAATCCTAAACCCGAAACTCTCAACCCTAACCCCCGGTCCCGAACCATCAAGCCTGCCAGAACGCTTTAACTGGGCTTTGGAGTACCATACTTTGATACTTTTTTCTTAAAGGAACCCTTATGAAATACAAGTTTATACTTTTTCTCCCTGGTTACTTCAAAGCCTAGTTAACAGGGTCTTCTACTCCTCACCTGCGAGGTACTTACGGCCTACAGAGAAGCAGTTGGGCGGTCTAGGTAGACCTCAAGCCATATCCTGACTTTGAACTTACACTGCCATGGCGGCGTTTGACTTTAAGAAACTTGAGTAAAAATGATCCTCTCAATTTGCCTTCCGATTGGAAAAATTCTTTACTATTTCAAGAGTAATTGGCTAATTTTCAATAAGAATTAATAATGCCGCCGCCATAGCCCGTCAATAAGGAATGCGTCTGGGGTCGGGAATTGTACTTTGCACCTAAACCCTAAACCCCTGAACCCCTCCAGCGCTCCTCGGCGAGGTGCCAGCAGAGCTTGCATGCTTGGATGGCAGCCTGGGGCGATGGCTCCTCGCCTGGGCTAATACAGTAGGGCCAATATGGAAGCCTCAACCAATGCTGTTCTTTCGGTTCCTTATTATCTGAATTAATGTAGCTGTAGCAGAACGCACCCCACAGCCGATTGGTTGGCTTTGGCCCGTCTTCGTTCGGGCCTGGACATTCTGCAACGTGTTCTTTCCGTAAGGTAATTTCAACTTGCAACACAGAGGCATGTCAGTCATCGCTAAGCAACCGAACAGCCGTGTAAGAAGTATGTCGTCGGTCTTCGGGGCTGTTATTTTCCAGTAGCTTCGGTGCCGAAACCCATCCTTCCTTACGGTTGTAATGCAACCCCTACATACTCCCCATTAAATGCACAAGACCTGGAAGGAAGAGGGTGTTGGTTCCCATGCTTACGGATGGGTTGCTCGACTCACTAGATGTGAATTTCCAGCCCTAGAGGCCGTGGCATTCAGCTTTCAGGACCGTACCGCACTGAGATGCGGACTGTTGTTGCTTTCTTCGAGTGGGTTTCGCTTAGCTCCAGCTGTAAACCCAGAAGCCGTATCGTAGAAGCAGTGTACATGTACGGTTTAGGGTTTAGGGCCATGCCGATCAACACGAGCACCCCCAAAGCCCGAATCCCTGTTTTCTAAGCCACCAAATCGGCAAGGTTGGAAAAGTACAGCCAGGAGCCCGGTGGCAAGATCTCTCTCTCCCTCTCTCTCCGAGTAGGATGACAGACTGTACAAGGTTATTGGGTCAAGCCTCTGGTCTTAACGTGACAGCGGCCAGGTGTTCGGTGTGCTTTAGATTTTTAGTGTTTGCGGTTTGCTGTGTTTCGCCGGCGCTTGTCTGATTTCCCTATATACAACCCTCACCAAGCCCTCAGCGCCACAAGCATCAACATGAACAAATATCTCTTTTTGGCAGGAGTCAGACAATCAGGTCCCCGCGATACAAATTCCAATATGAATGCCAAGTTGCATCCTTATAGTAAGACACCCCAATTAGGTACTCCCCTTTTGTAAGCCCATACTTGGCCCTCTGCCTTCAAAACGCTAAGACGCAACCGTCCTAGGTGAACCACCCGCAATCAGCCACACAAACAGCACATTGAACAGAAGCAACCCACACCAGGAACAAACAACCGAGTTGAACAGCCTAGAATATAATTCAGACGCCGTTAACAAGCATTACTTACTGTTCAGGGCATAATGCGGATGACAATATAGGGGCCTTAGTAATTAGAACAGCTTTTTGGGGCCCATTATACTATACTTGTAATCAGGAACCCCAACATGGTATTGGTAATTAGCTACTTAGGCCCCTAAATTGGATATAGCGAGTCTTGATACCGAAGCAGCCAAGCACGCGAATAGCCATCTAGTTTCTCAGAGCACCAGAAACTCTGACCCCCTAAGCCCTTCACGATTTAGGGTTTAGGGTTCAGGGCTTAGACTTTAGGGTTGTAGGTTTTAGGGTTTAGGGTTTAGTACGGTTTAGGTTTAGGTTTTAGGTTTTAGGGGTTTAGGGGTTCAGGGCTGAGAGTTTAGCTTGTAGGTTTTAGGGTTTAGTGTTTAGGGTTTTGGGTTTTAGGGGTTTAGTAAATTTAGGGTTTGGGGTTTTAGGTTTTAGGGGTTTAGGGTTCAGGGTCTGCACCGCCAACCCTGAACGACCCTTAAACTAAACCCTATTGTCCACGGCCCAAACCCCAAGCCCCTGAACGTGCAAGAAATAAGCCTCAGTGTCCCTGACACGAAACCATAAGCCCCAATCCCCTAAACAACCACTAAGCAACGGAGCACGAAACCTACCCACAAAAAAACCTGCAACCCTAAACCATAAACCCTAATCCCCACTCCCTTAAGCCCTATAAACCCTAAACCCTAAACCCTAAATACAAACCCTAAACCCTATATATAAACCCTAACCCCTAAATACAAACCCTAAACCCTATATATAAACCCTAAACCCTAAATACAAACCCTAAACCCTAAATATAAACCCTAAACCCTAAACCCTATCTATAAACCCATAAATGAAAAAAAGGGCTCCTTGGCTCCCGAGGCCCCGGGCCGCTGCTGCCTTCAGTTCGAGCAGGTCTTGAGATGGTGCCTTCGCAGGGTTTAGGGTTTATAGGGAATTTAGGGAATTTAGGGTTTAGGGATTTTAGGGTTTAGGGATTTTAGGGAATTTAGGGTTTAGGGAATTTAGGGTTTAGGGAATTTAGGGAATTTAGGGAATTTAGGGTTTAGGGAATTTAGGGAATTTAGGGTTTAGGAGATGGTGCCTTCGCGGTTTGGTCAATTAGACCTTATAAGGGTACCTCAATCTGCCCTTAATAGGGTCCTATTAGGGATCTTTAGGGTCTAATAGCCCATAGTGCCTTCGCCTGCCCAGAGGGTCCAAGTACTCCATATTATATGACGTTAGGGCCTTTTTAGGTATCAACAACCATAAGAAAGGACTACTTGGTGCCTTCGCCTGGTTTTGTTTTTTTTGGTTCGAGGGTTGTGGCCTTTGGAGTTTAGGGTTCAGGGTGTAGGGTTTATATGTAGAGTTTAGGGTATAGGGTTTTGCTTTTTGGGGTTCGAGGGTTTTGGCCTTTGGAGTTTGGGGGTTAGTTTAGGGTTTAGAGTTTCTTTTTGTTTTGTTTGGTTCGAGGGTTTTAGTTGGGTTTTGGGCATTGGGTTTTGGAGTTCTGGGGTTGTCACGTTTGGAGTTTAGGGTTTAGGGTTTGGGAGTTGAGGGTTTTGTTTTGGTCGGTGGTTTAGGATTTGGGTCAGGGTTGTTTGGGGTTTAGGGCTTAGGCTTGGGGTTTAAGGTTTGGGCAGGTTTGGGCTTTGGGGGTTTAGGGTAGGGTTCCTTCAAGGTTTTTGGTTTTGTTTGCAGTTGTTCCTTCATGCGTTTCTGGGTTTGGGGGGCTTGCCCAGAGCCTCCAAAACCCCTTAATCAATGTACCATAAACCTTATTAGGGATCCTATTATAATTTAAGGTATATTACTTAATTAAGGGGTTTTGGAGGCTCTGGGTGTAGGGTTTTGAGTTTTGAGTTTCTGTTCAAGGTGTCAAGGTTTGTCAGGCTTCTAGGGCTGTGAGGCATTCGCGGTTTAAGGCTTAGGCTATCGGCAAAATACATACATTACACACACACATACATATGGGAGTTTCCGAAAATTAGGGTTACCCTATTTTGGGGTCCTTATAATAAGGATCCTACTATTTAGGGTACTATATTAAGGTCCCCTATTTTCGGAAACTCCCATATATATACTTATGTTGCATACACATAGACATGCAAGATAGGTGCTGCCAGTGTCTTCAGCGGCCCCTTCGAACATCTCCACTGTTCAATTCTCGGACAAGCGGCTGAGACACTTCCAGGAGATGTGCGACTCAGAACCCAAGCTGATGAGCGCCAAAACACCAATCGCGATTTTCGGGAAGAAGGCCTCTTGCGCCGGGCATCGCTTGGAGAGATGGACTTTTCGACGCTTCCGCCTCAGATCGCGAGTCCATCTTCATGGAGGTACTTGGAGGCCCTTTTGACTTAGTAAGTAGGGTTAGTAAGGTGGGTTATGGGGATTATAATAGGGTTTCTAGGGGATACTAAGTAGACTTACTAAGTCAAAAGGGCCTCCAAGTAGTCAAATACAGCTACAGCGAGGATTTCATCGAAGACAACGAAGATCGGATCAAGGAACTTTGCTTTGAGCATCAAAGCGCAGGCATCATCTTCGGGCTTCACGAAGTCCAAAGCCTGCGAACTTTGGCAGAAGAGACCGTTTTCTCGAATCTTCCGAAGAATGCGACCGTGTTCACTGCCGCAAGCACTGGGCCTTTAAATGAACTCTATGCCGTCTAAGCAAGAGCCGGTGAGCACCCCTTAATCCGGGAGTGGTTAGCGCTGCAGGAAGAAGCCACCAAGACCTCATGTCATTCACTTCCGCTTTTTGGGGCATTGGGCCTAAGCTTAGGTTCTTAGGCCTCTCTGAAATCAGAATTCAGGCCTTCGAGCACCCCAGAGACCGCTGGTCGAGCTTTGTGGGGTGGTATCGATACAAAGTCTAAAGGTCCAAGTATCAAGTTTTCCTACACTTTCTAAAATAGTAACCTACATGACTATTAGCCTAACACGGAATACCTAATTATCTGTCTGGTTCTTAGTAGGGAATGGGGGAATGGGTTATAAGGACTACTGTGAGGGACCCTTAAGGGACCATCATAGGGATCCATTCCCCCATTCCCTACTAAGAACCAGACAGCTTTTAGGGAAATGGGACTTTCCGAAAATCAGGGGTACCGCCGTATTTTGGGCCCTTATAATAAGGATCCTACTATTTACTATTTAGGGTGCTATACTACCCCAAGGGTCCAAGTACCTAATAATCATAGACTCTCCAAAATCCTAACCTACATAACTACTATTCTAAAACCGAGTGCCTAATTATTGGGTGCTTTGGACCCTTGGGGTAACCTACATATATAGGATCCTAACCATAAAACTGGTCAACCAAAAAAAGGAACTACAATGGAGACTATAGGTACTATTTAGTTTCGGAAACTCCTAAATAGAGCTGAAGGTTTGAAGGGCTCTCGGACTCTGAGGCCCCAAACCTCCGAGCGTGTGTGTCCCATGAATAGGGCTTGGGGTTTAGGATTTAAGGTTTAGGGTTTAGGGTTTAGGATTTAAGGTTTAGGGTTTAGGGTTTAGGATTTAAGGTTTAGGGTTTAGGGTTTAGGATTTAAGGTTCAGGGTTTAGGGTTTAGGATTTAAGGTTTAGGGTTTAGGGTTTAGGATTTAAGGTTCAGGGTTTAGGGTTCGAGGTTTAGGGTTCAGGGTTCAAGGTTTAGGGTTTAAGTAGGGTTTTGTAACTGCTGACCGCAAGCGTAGTAGACCACCCGAGGGCGAGAGGGAGGCGTGGATGAGCTTCGATAAATCCGCCCTTAAGGGTTTAGTCTAAGCCATTTACAGGTGGGTAGTTATTAGGTGGGTAGTTTCCCATAAGCCTCCCATACCACTCCTATAAGGTAAAGGGGGTCTTATGGAGTACTATGGAAGAAGAACTACCCACCTGCAAGGGGCTTCTATTTAGGGTTCCAGAAAACCCTGCTCAACACGTTTTACAATTTATTCGAGCGTCTGCACCCTAAGCACAAGCGAACAGTTGAAAGTGCCTTTCTTGAGGGCTCCGTAATACAACTACCCTATAGACATGTTGATAAAAACCCGAGCCCAGCTGTTTGAATGAAGTTTTATCCTGAGGCACTGCTCCATCTCCTCCGACGGGACTATCCACAGCCCTATGCAGCAGCGGCTTTGGCCAGGCAAGCGCGTGGGTCAAGTGTTCAGGGTTTTGTGGGGCTTGAGGTTTGAGTTAGGGATAAGGGCTTAGGGTTGGTAGGGTTTTATTTCAAGGGGTTAAGGTTGATTTAAGGCGTTAAGGTTTACGGTTTAGGGTTCAGGGTTTGTGCGTTTTGGGGCTGAGTGTGTTTCGGGTTTAGGGTAGGCAAAGCATTGACAAAGCATAGTGTAGGTTTTTCTTGTGCTTCGTTTACGGAGGATCTTGCACGGGGATGTGGAAGTTGAGATTTATCCATGTTTGGGCCTAAGAAGGCCTAAAAATCTCCGTTTCTTCACGGACCCTGATCTTCGGAAAGGGTTACTTGAAGGGGCAGGGGACTTAGTAAGTTGGTTATGAGTAGGGTAATTCCATTTAGGGCACTTCTAACTCTACTTATAACCTACTCTCTAAGTCCCCTGCCCCTTCAAGTACATGTACCCCAATAGGAATTTACGTCGGCACCAAGTACCTACATAGAGACTACCTAAGGCCAAAGTATAAGCTATTTGAGCACATGGACCCTTATTCCCTATAAACTATAAACCCTTACAGAGGACCCTTAAAGGGACCACCTTAAAGGAACCCTCTTTGGATACATGTACGCTTAGATTTTGCCTTCCCCTTTTGAGGGAGCGGAATAGGAGAGTCCCGTGGAGGGATTGCCTCGAATGCAACCTAGACCACACTACGTTGCTTGTTCTTCGCAGTGTCTTAGCGACTCAGGTGACGGTAGTCTAAGATTCTGGCATCGTGTGACCTACGCTCCTTTGCCTGAGACTTCGTTGCCACGGCTGCCATTCCTGAAACCAATCGTGGATGGGCAGGTGATCTTCGGGCTCAATGGACCTGCACATGTCCAGAGAAACTTTGCCGGCCAGCTCCGGAGCCCTTCCAGAACCATCTACTTCGGTCGTGTGTTCACTGATATCGCCGGAACGTTGGACCTGGCAATGCCACCTGGTGCCTTCGTAGGGTACGACGGCCAATCCGACTCCGAAGCTGCCAGCCTGCTGAATCCGTTCCACTACATTGCTACTCTGGTCTCAGTCCATGGGCGCTGCTGGGCACGATGCTTGTGAACTTGACGGCATGCCTGACCACCAGCTCCGTTTTCCACGCAGGCCTCACACCGGGGCAACGTGTCGAGAACGCTTTGTGTTCTTTCGTGCTCTTTGATCTCGGAGCTCTCGAGGCAGAAAGGAGATGCAAGAAGCTGAAACTACCCAAAAACAGCTGCTGGATCCACCCCACAACACAGGCAAACCTCCAGCAGCTAGCGGGCATGATGTGCTTAAACGCCCTTATCCCTAAACCCTAAGCTTGTTTTCGGGTTTAGGACTCTGCGCCGGTAAGAGGAGAGACAAAAGCAAGGATCGGAGTATCACTGACACCACAAAGCACAAAGCGCGCGGCCCTGATCCTTACTCCTCAGCCCTGAAGCCTACCCTAAGGGTCCAAGTACCTAATAATCATATACTCTCTTAAATATTGAGCTGCTTACCTACTATCCTACACCCAAGTACCTAATTATTGGGTCCTTTGGACCCTTAGGGCTAAATGCAGCCTGGCTCAGGGGCCTTTGCTGCCAATCTGAGGTGAGTCCGGCCCTCTGCGCCACGTAAGTTTGGGGTGACGGCCGGGTCCAGGATTCTCCGGACATTGAGGTTCTGCCTGTGACCCCAAACCCTACAAAATAGTAGGTTATGACCCCTTAATTAGAGGGTCGAACCCTTAAAACGGTAGGTTTTCGGATCCCAAGGTGGAGGTGAGGCTCTGGAGGTTACCCTAAGGGTCCAAGTACCTAAATATCATATATACTCTCCAAAATAGTCACCTACATAACTACTATCCTAAACCCAAATAGTAACCTACATAATACATAACTACTATCCTAAACCCAAACACTTAATTATGGGATCCTTTGGACCCATGGGGTTATGGTTCAGGGGGTTATGGGGTTCAGGGTTTCAGACTCGGGCTTGAAGTTGAAGGTTCCCCTAAGGGTCCAAAGGACCCACTAGTTAGGTACTCTTCCTGTTTGGGATAGTAGTTATGTAGGTTACCCCAAGGGTCCAAAGGACCCAATAATTAGGTACTCTGTTTTAGGATAGTAGTTATGTAGGTTAGGATTTTGGAGAGTATATGATTATTAGGTACTTGGACCCTTGGGGTTACTCCCCTAATAGTAGGATCCTTATATTAAGGACCCCAAAATAAGGTACCCCCAAATTTTCGGAAACTCCCAAACCCTAAACCCCTATAGATCCCCTTAGTTATGTAGGTTACTATTGTTGAGCCTAAGGCTCCTGGACCCTCGTAGTCAGATCCCAAACCTTAGCCCCCAAAGCCCGAACCCTTGAACCCCTCCCCCAGAAAGCCCATGACCCCTTTCGGAGCCTTAGGGAAGAGTATATGATCAGGTACCCCCAAATTTTCGGAAACTCCCAAACCCTAAACCCCTATAGATCCCGAAGTTATGTAGGTTAGGAGTATATGATCATTGGGTACTTGGACCCTTTCGGTTCGGTTTCGAAGAGTTATCGAGGACAAGTTTCTAGCGTTTTGATAGGGTTTAGGGTAGGTGTGAGGTTTAAGGGTTTAGGGTTTAGGGGTTTAGGGTGTGAGGTTTAAGGGTTTAGGGTTTAGGATTTTGGGTTTAGGGTTTAGGGGTTTAGGGTGTGAGGTTTAAGGGTTTAGGGTTTAGGGTTCAGGCCATCATCAAGCTTGTGGTGTCCTAGTTGCGGGCGTCGTTGCTCTTCTTGTTTCCTTTTTTGTCCCGTTCTCGATTGCCCTTCAAGGCACAGAGCTTCTGTGGTTTAGGGCTTCAGGTGTTTAGGGTTTTAGGGTTTTGGGGTTTAGGGGGTTTTAGGGCTTCAGGTGTGTAGGGGTGTAGGGTTTTAGGGTTTAGGGTTTAGGCCTTCATCTGTATGCCTGCTGAGAAAGCGGCACATCTTGCTACCACATCAAGCGGAGTGTCGTGGAGACACCTGGAGAGGATTGCTAAGATCCCCGCTGAAGTTTAAGAAACTTCGCGCCCTAAATCCTAAATCATCCTAAATCCTAAATCTTAAATATCTTAAACTCTACATATCCAAAGCCCTAAACCTATAAACCCTAACGGGTGCCTGGCGAGCTAGAGTTTAGTGTTTAGGGGCTTAGGGCTAAGGGGTTAATCTAAGGGCACGCCCAAGTCCTTGTGAGTTGCTAAACAGTTTCGCCGGACAGGGAGCGAGCTCTCATCTACTGGAGTATCATCCATGGAAAGAAGTTCATTGACGCAAGTTGTTCTGTTTGATGTATGATGTATGCCACTGACTGTGGTGGTTGTGAGCGGGTCGGTTGTGCAAGTTTGCTATTAATTATTGTTTATGTTGCCAGTTCCGCTCGTGATTTGCCAATGCTTGGCTGTTCGGCTCGATTGGAACCATCTAGAGCTGCGCCTAGAAGCATTCAGGACGTTGACTGCCTGGCACTGCGAACCGAACCATATCTCCTGTCAAAGCCGTATGCCTTGTTTAGGGTTTAGGGGTTTAGGGTGTGAGGTTTAAGGGTTTAGGGTTTAGGGTTCAATACGATAGTCCTGAACAAAACCCGAAGCCCCCCCAACCCTTAAACCCTTAAACCGTAAACCCTAAACCCTAAACCCTAAACCGAAACCCGAAGGCGCCCCAGCGACCCAGGTATCAACTCCCTCGTCGCCCAGAACGATGACCTCGACACCGATGGCGCATCGGTGGCGAAACTAAAGGCCGGTGGATTGGGACGTTGTTACCAAAGGACCCCCCAAGGGCCCTTTCATTGAGCCGTCATGGCCCTTAACAATGGGTACTAGGGGTATATTAGAGGGGGGTTGGGGTCTGGGTGGTATAGATTTTGACATCTTGGTAGGTTTGATGTTTTGGGTCAATCGTGGAACAATGCGGGGCAGAGAATTCAGCAACTCGGCCATGCCTGTGGCCCCCCAAACCCTACAAAACAGTAGGCTAGGAAGTCTTAACAATGTAGTGCAAGGGCTAAAGGGGTGGATAATTGGATGTAGACCCGAAACCCCCGCAAAGTATGAGTGAGCGTGGCCGCCCAGCGTGCCGGGTGAAGACGCTGCAGCCGGCAGGCGAGAGAGTTCCGAAGCCCTCCTGATCATTGTCCAAACCCTGGACGCAGCCGCCCCCTTTTTAAAGGGTTTAGGGTTTAGGGTTGAGGGGGGGCGGTAGGTCGGGTAGGGCTCAGTTTTCAGCAAGCCTTCAACATGAGTATCCCATAAGACCACAGGTGACTCTGAGCCGTGCATCGTACAAGGTCCTGGGCAGAAGAAGCCGTTGAACCGTTGAATCCGAAACCCACAAGTGACGAGTGCACCTCAGACGCCCGAAGTGAAACTTCAAAGCTACAAAAGAAGCCCCAAATCTCCAAACGGGTAAAGCCTAAACCCCTAACAGTAGGCCTTATAACCCTAAAGACCCTATCGTTTTAGGGTTCCTTCTTATTATTTCCTCATATAAGTAGGCCGGAAGCCCAAAATTCCCGAACGGAGATCCGAGCCCCTGAGACCTCCCGATGCCTGCTACTTAAAGGATCATGGGACTTAGTAACTTAAGGGGTTCCATAAAGGGTTCCTTAGAGGGATCTATAAGGGATCTATGGGGGTTTAGTAGGGTTATAAGTAGGGTTCCTTTATGGGTTCTATAGGGTTTAGGGTTTAGGGTAGTTATAAGTCGGGTTATGCGTCCCCTAATATGGGTTATAAGTATAGTTATCCTACTTATAACCCCACTTGTAGCTACCCATAAACCTCCAAGTAGACCAGGTTGGCAAAGATCCGAAGCAGGAGGGGCAGCTGCTGCTCATTGCTACAGAAGCCTAAATAATTACCAATATTATCCTTAGAGTTCCTGGTTATACCTGTCGTATCATATTCCCCCAAAACTCTACTCTATGTATTAAGGCACCTGCATTACTCTTAATTGCAAGGGTCCACAGCACCTGCTGCATGCACTTGGATGTAGGATAGCACGGGTTGAAGGTGAATGGGCCAAAGTACTCTACTCCCCGGTGAGGTACTGGGGTCTGGTTCTTGTCAGATAGCTGCTGCAGGTGAATGATTTAGAGGAGTATCTAGTTGTTCGGTATTTTGGCTTTTGGGGCTGGGTTGTTCAGGAGCCAGTTACGTATAAATCCCGAGTACGAAAACCTCGGAGGGATTTATTTTTGGCATCATCAGGACCTACAGACCCCAAACACTAAACTTAAACCTTTCAAAGGCCCCTGATAGTAGCCCGTACAATATGCCGACAGGAACCCCAGAAAACCTTCAAACCCTAAATTCCGCAACCCTGGGACCAAAAGGGGTTTTGAGAATATAGCAGCGTAGCCAAAGCCCTCGGATACCATTTCTCACACCATCAGCGTAACATAGAAGGCTGACTGAGAAAAGCAGCGTCATTCTAAACAGTAGCCGCGCTTCTGTCCTAAACCCTAGACACCCTAAAGCCTCGTAGTAACGATTTGGACAAGCTACCCTCATTTCCGTACGCAGGAACCTCATGAAGGTCTTGATTGTAGGAACCTGAAGGGTTGGGTGTCCCGGTCAGGAACTCGAAATTGGGATCCATGGCGCTCACACGACACCAGACGATGAGGTCGTCCATAGCAGTATCCCGAAGGGTCCACGTACTCATATAGTGTAGGCCCTGGCCTTAAGGTAGTCCCTATATATGAACCCTTCGGGTATGTGCAACCGCTTCAAGACAGGTAGCTGTCGATTGTTCAAGCTGGCCACTGTGCCTGCAGGCGTCTCCATGCAGTCCAACTGTGGAAATGGTGTCGTAAATATGAACAAGCAGACAGGAATGGTCTACGCCGTGAAAGAGGGCCAAGTGGTTGCAGATCCGCCCGGGGCTTCGTCAGGAGCTCGAAAGGCCTCGCCGTTGTTGGAGGAAGAAAGCAAAGCCCAAGAAATCCCCTCAGCCCCGATCTTTACGTCCCCACCGCGGGTTTAGGGAAGTTTAGGGTTTGCGGTTTAGGCTGGGATGTCGAACCCTTATTAGGCCAAGCTGTTCCGAACCCTTCGCCCTAGCAACCCGAGAAGCCCTAAAGCTCTGGCCATAACCCTAAGGGTCCAAGTACCTAATAATCAAATACCCTCTTAAATATTGAGCTACTTATCTACTATCCTAAACCCAAGTACCTCATTATAGGCCCTTAACCCCTAAACCCCTATAGTGCCCTTATAGATCCCTTATAGATCCCTTTAAAGGAGCCCTTAATGCTAAACCCAAGTACCTAATTATTGGGTCCTTTGGACCCCTAAGGTAAGGGCCGGAGTACACCGAATTTATTGATTGGTAATTATACCCTAAGGGTCCATGTACCCAAATACTATATACTTTGCCCCCATAAGGCCAATGTATAGACTATATGAGTACATGGACCCTTAGGGATACATTTTGGGCTAAGTAGATCTTGCGAGAGTCCTTCGAACATCGCAACAAGTCTTGCTGCAGGACGCAGAGCGTACCAACCGCTTGGCGGAAAAGCTACACGAGCGAAGAGGAGACAAGGCGATTTATAAAGGCTTCAGGTTCTAGGCAGCCTATTTTGGAGGCGTTTCACGGTTCAAGGCTCATCACGACAGTTTGATATGACTCCAAGGTAAGGGGTTGGAGTTCACCGTCAACGTTTTGGGTCGGCGCTTGGTGTAGCTGTGTTGCACTGCAGCAGAATATATCGTCAGTCGGGGTACCTGCCAGTAACGAGTACCTCCCAACCCGCAGCTAGGCGTAGGCAGGAGGGTTGGGAAGCAGATAGCTGCTAACTCCGATGCTTCCCATACCACATGCCGCAGCAAGAATGTGGCACGTAAGGATTTCCAGTTCACATGAACCCAGAGGGTCCAAGTACTCTCTATTGCAGGACTTTAGGGCCTTTTAGGGTGTCAAAAACCATAAATAAGGACTACTTGGACCCTTAGGGGAAGGGTAATTGATTTTGTGCTTCAGGCCGTCTTCAGGCCTGTACTTAGAACAGAGTTGAATGATGATTAGCTCTCAGTGCTTCCGCCGGCGCTCTCGCCTACACTTACATCGTCCACGACCCAAGGTTAATGAACTTCCTACACGGATCCGGCCATGCAGAACCTTTCCGAGCATGTGCCTTTCGCCACCTCTCTTTGTGTAACTGCAGGGATGTAGTTCCATTGTCGCATGAATGCCCAAAGGGTCGTCGGCACCTATATGGGGGGATACTTAAACCATAGTATACTTAGGACTCTTTGGGATGGGGTACTTTCGTATGCAGCGAGTCACGCAGAATCCACGCTGCCGTGACCTAGCTCCGAAATCGCCTCTACCGTAGCATTCCCCTATCCTAAATTTAAACCCTAAACCCCATATATAGCCCCGACCCTAAACCCTAAACCCCATAGTTCCTTTATCTGGGGCCATAGCCTACTGCTTCGCAGGGTCTGGGATTCCGAAGCCTCTAAAGCCAAAAGGAAAGTATCTGTTTCTTGAAAACTTGGGAACCCTTGAACCCTAGGTAAGTACAATCCGAAGTTCCCAAACCCTAAACCCTAAACCCTAAACCTTTCCCTAAGGGTTCCTTAGAGAGATGCTTCAAGGGTTCCTTTACAGTGTTCCCCCAAGGGTCCAAAGGATCCAATAATCGGGTATTTGGGTTTAGGATAGTAGTTATGTAGGTTACTATTGTGGAGAGTATATGATAATTATGTACTTAGACCCATAGGGTTCCCTTAACCCTGAGCATCAAAACAGCCCAAAAGCCTTATATAGTATGGTCTTTGGGCCCAAAAGCCTTAATATACGAGTCCTTAGATTCCTAGGGTAAGGAACAGGAGGTTCTACCATGTTTGGTTCCGCTGAGTATCAGTAACAGAAGGCTTCCCGAAGCTTGGGGGATTCGGGTTTAGGGTTTAGGGTTTAGGGTTCAGGGTTTAGGGTTTAGGGTTTAGGGCTTGGAGAATCATGGGTTGTTGCAATAAGTGGGGCTGTAAGTAGGATAACTATACTTATAACCGATATTTGTGGGGTTATCACCCATATATTAGGGTATTAGGGGACCTAGAACATGGGCTTTGGAGTACCATACTTTAATATTTTTCTTAAAGGAACCATTATGAAATACAAGTTTATACTTTTTCTCCCTGGTTACTTCCATGCCTAGGAACTATCCATGAACCTCCAAGCAAGTCTCGGAGGCTCGATTGCGCCTGGACGCGAATCGAGCGTGGACGACAACTCAGGTGCTCGTCTTCGGGTTTGGGGCCTTGTTTAGGTTTAGGGTTAAAGGTCCAGGTTTCAGGTTGTGGGTCTGGGGTTGAGGCTACGTTTAGGCTTCGCCGGGGTTTAGGGTTAAAGGTCCAGGTTTTAGGTTGTGGGTCTGGGGTTGAGGCTACGTTTAGGCTTCGCCGGCGGAGCCAACAATCTACCATTTTGAGGATTATGCCCTGCAAGTATGGGGTCATAAGCTACTCTTGTGTAGGTCTGGGCTATTTAAATGCAGGGTGTTAGGCATTAAGGATTGAGGGCTTATAAGCTTTGGGGTATTTAGGGCTCAAGGCTGTATAGAGTTTCAGCGTTGTTTAGTGATCAGGGTTAGGGCGACAAGGGTTTAGCCGTTGGGACTTTGTGAAGGTTCTGTGTCTATATATGTGTGGGAGATGAAGGCCTAAGGGTTTGAGGGCTTGGTCTTCTTGACGCTTTGGGTTCTTATTCTTATAAGGGTTCAAGTAGTCCTTTTTTATGGTTCTTGATACCTAAAACGGCCCTAGCGTCCTATCATAAGGAGTACTTGGACCCCCGGGATTGTGTTTCAGCTTATCACTCCATTTAGGGCACTTATATAACTAAGTCCCCTGCCCCCCAAAGTAAACCTATTGTGTTTCAGGTTTCAGCTTATCGGTGTTCTTGACGCTTTGGGTTCTTATTCCCTAAACCCTAAACTAAACCCTAAACCTACTGTGTTTCAGGTTTCAGCTTATCGGGTTCAGGGTCCTTGGTCGGGTTTAGAACAGCAGAGGCCTTCACTGGTAAAATGCATCCCAGAGACTCCAATATCCCTTAACTAAGGGTTTAGGGTTTAGGGCTCCTTTAAGGGATCCTGGAAGGGATCCATAGGGTTTAGGGTTTAGTGGACTCAAATTTCCATCGACTAAGGAATATACCCTAAATCATATCAGGGATCCGATTATAAATTAAGCCATATTCCTCAATCAAGGGATATTGGGGTCTCAGGGATTCTGCTCAGAAGACTACGCGCTGGACAGCCCCGACGCTGACACACCCCGAAATCTAAAACCTTGTCCAGGGTCCAAGTACCCAAGTCGAAGTCTCCCAGTGGAGCCGTTTGCCCTTTTTGGTGGTGGTCTTAGCTTCCTTATAAAAGCACGCCATACCCAAAAAGTGAGCCCTTTTTATCCCTAGGTTACTGAAGATCCTAGAAATGGTGGGGGCTTAAGTCCACTATGTGGGGTTGAAACCCTACTGCTTGGTACTTTGACACCTAGGGCTAGGCCCTTGAGTACAAAGCCCCTTACTTGAAGGGCGTTAGACTTAAGGTTTGAATCTCTATTATATAGCCCTGATGATTGAAGACAGGTTTACTAAATCCGGGATCTACACTGAGGGTTAGCAGAGTTCAGTTGTCCATCTTCGACAGGCTGTGGAGTTCTTGAACAGCCTGAGTCCTGCCGCGGTGGCGCTCACAGACTACCTAGAGGCGGGGAGTTCTGCGCCCTTTCACAATATGGGTAGTTGTCAAAAATGATGGCCCCTTTTTGGGTACCCTAAATATTGGGTGCCGTTTTATAATAAGGACCCACAAAGGGACCATAATTTTGACAGCCACCCATATTTGAAAAGGAGACTTTACAGAGAGGGGCTGGGGATCCTCTAAACCCTAAACCCTAAACCGCTGGGGATCCTAGAGGTTTGGAGCTCCGCGGCTTGGTTTCGTTGAGACATCATGTAGGAACCTGATTAAGAAACCTTGGGCCTGTATTAGGGTTCCTTTTTTGAATCCTACTATTTTGGGGTTATAGGCCCAGGGTTGCCTAATCAGGTTCCTACATTAGTAGGGATTTGAGAAGCACCTGTTTTTCAAAATGCCAAAAGCCCCGAAGCCTTGTCACTAGGCGTTATTTCGAGAGCTCTTGCATTCGAGATCCCTGCTGGACATCTGATCTGCCCAGAACTGGGGATCCCCGAATCCCCAACCCAATATCCCAGAACTTATTTGGGACTTTCCGAAAATTAGGGGTACCTTATTTGGGGGTCCTTATAACAAGGATCCTACTATTTAGGGTACTATATTCGGGTCCCCTACTTTCGGAAGGGTCCTAGTACCTAATAATCATATACTCTCCAAAATACTAACCTACATAACTAATACCCTATACCCAAGTACCTTATTATTGGGTCCTTTGGACACCTGGGGCAACCCAACATCCCAGAACTTATTTGGCATAGGACTTTAGGGCGTAGGGTTTGGTGTGTCGGCATTTGGGGATGCATACTCTATCAAGCATGATGAGGCCTAGGCCTGTGCGGCTTGAAGCCTTACCGGATGCAGTGGCGGAGGCAGTGGATTGGGCCACACACGCACCGAAGTTACCACGAGCTTTTGTGCAGGTTTCAAGAGAAACATGAGCTCTGAACCCATGCCTGCCAGCAAACGTCACGACAGTGCTAGGGGGTTTTTGGAAGCCCGGATTATCTGGATGGAGCAAAAATGGGCTCTGAATCCATGCTGCAGCCAAATGTCAAAGACAGTGCAGATATGCCTCTGAGACTGACATCTGGAGCAATGTAGAGAAATAACGCGACGCCCTAAGTTTCAAGGCTACATGGTTCCTGCACGTCATTTTCAGAGGCATATCTGCACTGTCTTGACTCTTGACTTTTGCTGGCAGGCGTGGGTTAAGAGCCCATTGCACATGAACCTGGCTTCCGAAAACCATTGCGGTAACTTATCAACCTGTGACCACATTGGGTCTTGAGTGGGTCGGGTCCCATATCTTTCTACTTCCTACTAGTGACTCCTTGCTCTTTGCAAGCCCAAAGGGTCCTATGTACCGATATAGTAGAATGTAGGGTTTCCATATTAGGAATTACTATTATGACTTAGGGAAGTATTCCCCAGAACAGTACAAAGGACCCTTTGGGAAGTAAACCCTTGAAAAGAATGACAAGTCCCTGGAACCCACCCTAAACCCTAAACCCTAAACCCTTAAACCCTAAACCCTAAACCATACACCGCTACAAAGGTCATTGAACGCCCTAGCAAAGGAAGCGAACTCCTATTTCTCCAACCCCTTATAAACTCCTTAGTTATAAGTGCTTATAAGCCCTCATAGCCCTAGACCCTAAACCCTAAGCCCTAAGCCCTACAACCATTCTGAAGCCTAAAGTCCACCAAGAGGGGGCTTGAACTGCGAACGGATTCAGGAGCCGACGCAGTGGGAGCCGGGCCAGTCGGCTGTAGAGTTCCTGCAGCAGTGGGAGGTCTGCGTTTTGGGGTTTCAGGATTTCAGGGGTTTTGGTTGGTTTTAGGGGTTCAGGTTTGTAGTGTTTTAGGGGTTTCAGGGTTTAGGGGTTTAGGGCTTAGAATTGAGGGAATTGAGTTTTAGGGTTTACGGGTTTAGGGGTTAGGGTAGGGTTTTAGGGTTTAGGGCTTGGGGTTTAGTGTTTAATGGGTTTTTAGGGTTTTAGGGTTTAGCTCCAGGGTGTGGGGTTATAGGATTCCCAAAGGGGGGTGATAGGCTTTCTTTGGCGAGATAGAAGTGTGGATTATCCTGGGCCTTTCCTGGGCTTTGGAGTACCATACTTTAATACTTTTTTCCTTAAAGGAGTCATTATGAAATAAAAGTGTATACCTTTTTCTCCCTGGTTACTTAAAAGCGCAGTTTTAGAGGGCTGCTAAATCTGAGGTTACAGGGGTCGAAGGCTCTTGAGTTGTTCGGCGAGTGTAAGTCGGTGTTTGGTGGTTTTGGGTTTTGTGTGTTTAGATCGGGTCTCTTGGTGTTTGGATCGGTTTAGAGCTACGGGTTTCATAGAGTTCAAAGCTCAGAGGCTTTAGAGTTCAGTTCATACGGTTGGTAGCCTCTTCTCCAAGCAACATCTAGAGAACCTGGCGGAAGACCGGGTTGCTAAGAAAACGGTTTCTGTTAAATCAAGGTCCGTTATTAGTTGTAAAGTCCAAACGCACCTTTATGAAACCTGTAGCTGTAGCAAGCTCTTGCAAAACCCTTGTGGCCACAGTTACTACAGGGGGCCTTACTAAATAGAATAGAATATACCATAATTGTAGTATAATATACCCCCCCCAACCCTATTCTGATTATTAAGGCCCCTATGTTACCTGACTTCGCAGCCTGCTTTTGGCAGGATGTCTCCACGGCCACCGGCAGCCGAGTGCGCCTGGCCGTGGACGAGAGCCTGACCGAGGCCTGCATCAGGAATTTGCTGGGTCATTTCCATCGGCGGTCACAACTTTAGGGTTTAGGGTTCAGGGTTTTGGGTTTAGGGTTTAGGGTTTTGGGTTTAGGGTTTAGGGTTTAGGGCTTAGGTTTAGGAAAAGTTTAGGACTCTTTTCAGGGTTCCTTTCTGGGGTTCGCTTAGGACTTGTCGGGAGGCCTTATCTATTTGTTTTGTATGGGGTTTGGAGACCCTAAGCCCTAAACCGCTGAACCTCTAAGCCCCTAAACCCCGTAAACCCCTAGAACCCCAGAACCCCTAGAACCCCTAGAACCCCTAGAACCCCTAGAACCCCAAGAACCCCAAGAACCCCTAGAACCCCTAAAACCCCTAAACCCCTAAACCCCTAGAACCCCGAACCCGAAACCCTAAGCCCCTATTTTTAGGAGATTGCACCGGATCCGTGACGGGAAAGAGAGAGAGTCGCCATTGCCTTTGGGGCAACTCGGCCTCAGAGGAGCTCAAAGGCCCACTGGAATGTCTGGGGGTTCCTTTACAGGGGTCTTTAAGGGCTACTATAAGGGCTTTTATAAGGACATAATGTAGGGGCCTTGATACTGTGAATAGGGTTTGGGGGGTGTCTTATATTGGAAATATAATAAGGAACCCGCCCCCAACACTGGCCCCTACATTACTGTACTTAGGTTCCTGAGTAGCTTCTCGTTTAGCAGCGGTACCCTTATTCCTACTATTCGGTTTTAATAAAGGGAGCCTAAAATAAGAAGGGCAAACGAGTACTACTATAATATAACTACTTGGAGATCCAAAAACCTACTGCTTTAAGGGGTATTTCCAGTCTAAGAGTTTCTTAAGTTTAAGGCTGAGGGCCTGGAACTTGGCACAGCTGCAACCTTCTTGTTCGGAGTCTGTGGCGGCAGTACTAGAAGCCGTACTAGGCGGTCTGCTTAGCGTGAGATTGTAGGATTCTAGGCAGCATGTCGTGGCAGAGCTACCGGGATGATCAGTGGTGGACAGACCAGACAAAAGGTGTCTATGGAGTAGACTACTGGTCACCGGCGGAACCTGCCAGTTCGTCGGTTCCACCACCACCGCCACCGCCGCCAGAGACGGAGCAGATGCCTCCACCTCCTGGGCCTCCGCCGGCGGCTGCAGCAGTGCCGCTTCCGCCCCCCGGGCCTCCCAGGACCAAGCCGGCAGCCCCCAAAGAAGCCTCACGATCCGGACGCGATCCAGTTTCTGGACGAGTTCAAGAGCCGTGAAGGTGGAGGTGGCGCGAGAATGAATTTCACGCGGATGCGGAGAGAGTTCTCGTTCAATATGTCGGAGATGAAGGACTCGCTGAATCGCATCCACGCCGCGGAGATGGAAGCGTCACAAGCGAAACAGGAGTTGGCTTTCGAAAGGAAGACCCTATACTTAAGGGGTCATAACCTACTATTTTGTAGGGTTTGGTGATACAGGTCTACAGGTAGGCCTAACCAGTACATAGTACGGGAAATGGGCACCTGATGAAGAAACCTTGGGTCTTTAGGGTTCTTTGACGACTTTAATTAAGGCATAAACCAAAAGGTTAGCAGCCTCTAGTTTCCCTAGGATACTGGACAAGTACTTCGTGGAGTTACATTGGGATACTGGATGTTGTAATACATAACCAGGCAGATCGGACTCCTTTTACACGGTTGATGATATAAATTCTGCGTAACCTTAATGGCCCTAGACTATGGTATATTCCTTATTATGGGTGATGCAGGATTTATATCATCAACCCTAGGTGCGCAGAAACCATGGACCCCTGAGCTTACCCAGAAAAGTAATATAGGGGCCTTCATAACTACCAATGCTGTTTTGGGGGTTCCTTATTATGATTCTAGTATAAGATACCCCCAAAACCCTATTCTAATGATTAAGGCCCCCTATATCAAGACCCCTACTATAGATCCCTTATGGACCCCTTTCAAGGAGCCCTTTACAGGAAGCCCTATTCTAATTATTAAGGCCCCCTATAGTACTGCGTATCATGCAGGGCGTGGTAAGCCTGGAAGACCTCACCAAGTGCAAGGCACCCGTGGGATTGGGAACTGCACCTTCCAGCCAGGGTAGGAGTTTAGTGTTTAGGTTTCGGGTTTAGGGTTTCGGATGCATGGTTTAGGGTTTAGGGTTGAGTAGGTGGTATGGGGTCCAGGTCTTTGAGTCGAATGAATGTAGGGCCGTGATAATGAGAATGTTTTTTGGCGATGGTGTAACATACTATAAGTGTCCAAGTATTTTGTAGTGTTTCTTTTGAAGGTTTGATAGCATAACTTTTCCCAGCCCCAGTCGCATTCGCTGGATTTCAGGGCTTGGGATTCAGTCTTCCTCGAATGAACTGATCGGTCACAGATTCGGGTTGTGTGTTCAAGGGTGTGCTGCGGGTCTATGCTCTTGTCTACGCTTCAAGCCTTAGCTTCAGCCCGCCTGGACCCAGTCATGTAGCCAGCTTCCGTGACCCTGCCGATGGACAACTTTCGACACTATCCGAAGCATCTCGCAGATCACAAGTTTCCATGGGGGCCAGAAATTACGAGGCAAGTGCTCGTTCCCTTCACACAGACAGGCTTTTGTTGTCAATCTACGTCGACAACCTGTGATTGTTAGGCGCAGACGCACAGCACCAACCCAACAGAAAACGAGCTAAGTGGTTTACATTGAGCCACCTGAGCCGGTCTTCCATACACTTAGCTGAACAAACATGGCCAGCTGTGGCCTCATACATGTCTTCTGGCACAGGAGTGCGTTTCGGAAGCTATCGAGTGGAAACCCCTCCAAGATAATATAGGGGCGCAAATAATTACCAGCATGATTCCTAGGGTTCCTTATTATAGTATAGTTATAGTATAATATGCCCCCAGAACCCCAGCTAAGTATTAAGGCCCCAAGATGCAGAATTCGACCTCCAGAAGCCTGTCGTGCCTGGCCAACAAAGTACTCTCTATAGAACCCTGCCAGACCTTAAGCGAACTTCACCCTAAAACACAAAACCCTAAAACGCTAAACCCTAAACCGCCCGATGAAGTCCTCGCAAACCCGGCCTCGAACGCCCTCAACAATCTGTCAAACATTGTAATCAGAAGTGCCCGCAGAATTTCAATCATTTTGGGAACCTCGACACCACCGGCAAGGAAGCGGTAGAAAAAGCCCGACAAGCCCAACCAGAAAACTTAAACCAGTGTCGTTAAGCACAACCGCGCATTGTTTAAATTCTCGTAAAACAAGGGCATGAAAGTTTTCGTCGGGCCCCTCACAATCGATCAGAGAGGCGCCTATCGCCGCATTGGTGCTGAAGCCATCGCTCCAAGGATGCCGGCAAAAACACAAGTAGGGCTTCTGGATGGCTTTAAGTTTAGGGTTTGCAGGCATTACTACTTTGTTTTTGAGTGAGTGGGTGGTCTATCTGCAGGGCTGGGTTGCTTTATGGGACATCCGACTGACTCGGTACGATGGGCAGTGTAGGTGGGGTCTTCCGGTAGGTGGGGTCTTCCGGGGTTTAGGCGGTTTACGGTGTGGGGGTTTGCAGAGCTTCAATTCAGTCCCTACAACAGCCTATTCTGCTCTGCCTCCATCATGCCCAGACCAGCTTTCTTCGTTGCGTGCTTGGCATGTTGATGCAGCTGTTCCAGATGTGTTTCAGATGCCGGCTTTGTAGATGCAGATTTTTGAGGGAATTATCGTGACATGCAGTAAGGAAACCTGAATACGTAGGCTTTTTGGGTGGTACATGGCTTTGCGATAAGGCTGCTTGGCTAGACACTACTGGGCTCGTCATCAGTGGAGCTTTAAGGCTGCCGACTTAACGAGCAAAAAAGGCTTTGCAGTGCAGGGAGTCGCGCTTCATGCGAAGCACCAGCATGCTTGGCCCCCCCCCCTCAGTCGAACAGCAGTTGGCTGAGTTGCCCCTGCAATACATCCTAAGGACAACAAGTATGCTGCATGAAGCTGGCTGGGAAGCTCTCTAAAACCCGGAAAAACCTACAAAACCTTTAGGCACTATGAGCCTTTTGAGCCGAAGTCTTTCAGCCTTAAACCCATAGGCCTCAACCAAGCTGGCCTTAGATGGCATCATCCAAGCTTGACCCGTTACGGTTTCAGCCCCAACTACCTTGCTCACGACATCGCAAGCCGCAGAGGTATAGGGGTTTAGGGTTTAAGGGTTTAAAATTTATCAGAGCTATATGGCTTTGGGAATCGCCGCATGACCCGAAATCTCAGCCCAACATTCACAGATTAAGCCTTCTGTCGTAAAGCTGCCCCAAGAAAATGTTAATACCGAAGACAAAGCAAGTAGCCCGAGTTCTAAGAACTCCGCGACACCACTTTGCAGCAGGAATCGAGCAAACTGTGGCCATGTCGATGTGGGCTTTAGAGCACGGTCCGGTAGCCCAGTGAGTTTTCATAGGCTTGTCCGCTTGGCGGAAAGGTTGGCTCATGGTTTAGTGTGTGGGCTTTCGGTCGCAACAAGCGGTCCAGGGCTCTACAAGGGTCTGCAGGGCTTCTTGGGTTGACACTGCTGCGCACGGGTTTGCAGGACATGAAGGGTGCTGCACCCTATACACCTATTAAAACCCTATAGCCAGGGCGCCAAGACCGCAGAACAGTTAGAGGGGTCTGAATTCATCGTTGTCCTTGTCAGACCCAGCAAGAATAGACAAGGCAGCTTCTTAAAAGGGTTGTTGTTACAGGACCCTGTAAAGGACTACCTGTAGGGCATACGTCCTTGTACATGTTTCTCAACACAGACGGCCACTATTCCTAATAAATCATTATTGCTCGTATGATTGGCTACTATTAGCATGATTATCATTACTACTACCCTAAGGGTCCAAAGGACCCAATAATTAGGTACTTAGGCTTAGGATAGTAGTTAAGCAGCTCAATATTTAAGAGAGTCTCTGATTATTAGGTACTTGGACCCTTACTACTATAAGGGTTCCTACAAAGAGCCTACTTAGCGGGCGCCGAGGAATCGGGGGCTGGGCGTTTGAGGGCTGTCATCGGATCCATGGACCCCTAAAGCCTAGACCCTCGTAGGTTTTGGTAGGTTGAGGTAGGGCTTAAGATTTAGGGTTTAAAGAATTTAGGGTTTAGGGTTATGTTCTACCGCAAAAGGGTCCTAAGTACTTATGTAGCAGAATGTAGGGTTTTCTATAGTTGGAATTACTATGTATTACTATTGTGGTTTCGGTAAGTAATCCCCCATATAGGTACTTAGGACCCTTTGGGTACTGTTGGGTACTATGCTAGCTGCCCAGAGACTCCAAGATCCCTTAATTAAGGCATATGCCTTAAATTGTAGTAGGATCCCTAATATTGTTAAAGGTATATTCCTTAATTGAGGGATACTGGAGTCCCCTAAACCCCAAACCCCATAGATCCCTTATAGGAGCCCTCCAAGGAACCCTCATAGATCCCTTTTGGTAGGACCTACCCCGAAGGGACTTAAGTACCTAATGTAGTAGCAGAATGGTTGGAATTACTATTGTGGTTTAATGGTTGAGTTTCCGAAAATAGGGGATCCTAATATAGTACCCTAAATAGTAGGATCCTTATATTATATGGACCCCAAAATGAGGTACCCCGAATTTCGGAAACTCCCATATAGTTCTTATGACCCTTTGGGTACTGCTAGAAAGGAAACCCTAAACCCTAAACCCTAAGATGCGGCCCCAGGTGCCATGCCCGTGTTGAGCTCGGCCTTTGAGTCTGGCGTGGCTCTGGTGCCTCACTCGGGGGGCTTTAAAGGAACCCCTATAGATCCTTTAAAGGAACCCCCTATAGATCCCTTAAAGGAACCCCTATAGATCCCTTTAAAAGAGTTTGAGGGTCTAGCATTTGGGCTTAGGCGTTTAGGATTTGCACTTGGGGGGCTGAGGTTCAGGGTTTGTCTTTCGACTTTTGTGTCTCGGGTTTTGGGGTTTAGATCCGTGGGTTTAGTACTACGGCATGATTGGTGTTGCAAACGCTGTTTCTGGCGAGTTCATTCACCAAAGCGGCAATATGCGAGTTTCCAAAAATAGGGGACCCTAATATAGCACCCTAAATAATAGGATCCTTATTATAAGGACACCAAAATAAGGTACCCCTATTTTCGGAAACTCCCTCTTCCTTTAGGGAGAGATTTTGGCGCCAACTGTATGTGAGCCTCAGGGTGACATCCTCTCCTTTCACAGCTAGCTAGCCATGAAAAGGAACAACCCCAATAAGAAGATCAAGGAGAGCAAGGCTGACAAGGTCACGAAGAAGTCAAAGACAAGTCCCAAGAAGAAGACCACCAAGAAACGCTTGGGAAAGGCTGTCACTCTCCCTGGGCCCCTTTGGGGCATTTGGTTGGCCCATGTTGTTGCTCACGGGACCTGCTGGCTTTACGTGGCACTGCTGCTCACTCACACATTGTGCCTCAGGATCTCTGAGGCACTACATTTGCGTGCTGAAGACTTCAGCTTCAAGGCCAAGAGTGTTTTCATCGGGCCCTTGAAAGGCCAGGCTGGGGTCAGGAAGCCCATGATTCCGGAGATCCAGAAAACACTCATTCGCTTGCAAAGGAATGGCGTCAAGCGGAAGCGATCCAAGCAGCAAGGAGCTCGAGGGTGCGTGCAATTCACCGATAAGTGGCGGTGGCCCACTACCGGCTTCCTGTTTCCATCTGAGCGCTCCGATGCGGCTGAGGCGCGGTTAGCCGGACAAAGGACACAGCATGCAAGGCAATAAGCCGCCTGCGCAAGACGTTTGAACACCCCACGGATGGCTCTGTCAGGAGCCATTCAGGACGGCACACCATGCTTAATACACTTAAATTAGCTGGACTACCTGAGGTTGGATGTGGGTTTGGGCTTACAGGACTCTTGAAAGGGGTACAAGGTTACCAGGGTTACTACGGTTTAGGTTGTAGTGTAGATTTCCTGATACAGCATGTCGGTTGCATTCGCGGAGGCTGTGCAATTTTGAGCAGTCGGCGCTTGTGTTTCCTTGGGTCGGAAGTGAGTTTGAAAATCCTAGGCCCCCAACGCCCGTGCTGATGATCCAGTGCTGTGATGTGAATGTTATGAAGGTGTCGGCTAAGACGGGCTCTTCTTTTCTTGGTTTCTGGAGTGCACACCCCTAGAGCGGTGGACCGTCGCGCGAGCGAAAGGCCGTTGCACTTAGAAAGAAACACTAAGCCCGACACCCTTGCTGTGGATACGAAGCGGCAGTTCATCTACTCGGCGTATGTACGCATACTATCCTTTAAGAATCTTCTTGTATTTAATGTATACTATAGTGTGTTGCATCCAAGCCCTTAATTATTCATGGACCTCCCACAATTGCCTTGAGGTTCATTTCGCGTTGCTGGGCGCAGCCCTGGTTTCTCGGCCCATGATGGCGTTCTAATGGGAGGGCGGTATTAGTGGCGTTCTGAGAAGGGTGTCCGGCTTTCGCATGCCTTTGCATTTGGGGCTCAGGGCATTAGCACTTACCCAGAGGGTCCAAGTACTCCCTATTATAAGACTTCAGGGCCTGATTAGGTACCGAAACCCATAAATAAGGGCTACTTGGACCCTTAGGGTTAGTCAACTTAGTTTGTCTTAATAACAAGTTTGGGGTTTAGGGTTAGGGTCAGCCTCCGAGGTTGTAATGTCTCTGCAGGAGATCTAGTAGGGTCACAATATGGTCTTAAAAGGTTTCATGGTGGATCCTTGCAATCGTTGTATATAGGATTAACGAGTATCTTATATGCTGTTCACAGACTTCCCGCATCAAGAGTTTCGCAAACGTTTTGGTAGCGAGATTGAAGCAATGATTGAGTCACCAGGACCGATGCAGAAAGATATGACACCTTCATATATGCGAACTGCATCGACCTGCTTTAGCAAGGCGAGGTATAGAAAACCTCCCCAAGCTCGGAGCCGCGAACCCGAAAGCCCACAAGACCGCCGAGAGACATACCTTAAGTATTTCATGGAGTGCTACTCTAGACCCTACAATTCCCAAGCACTGCTACCCTACTACCCTAACCCATCTGGGTGGTTGTCAAAATTATGGTCCCTGTTGGGGCCCCTATTATAATACGTCACCTATCATTTAGGGTACCCAAAAAGGGACCCTAATATTGACAACTTGACAACCACCCATCTGGGGAACTTCAGGTCCAGCAACCTTGGAAGGGCGATGCCGGCAAGGCGGACCGGCAGGGCTCCGTGTCTTCGGGGGATGTCCTCAGCAGTAGCACTGTAGCCTTTTATGGGCCTTGTAAGTCCTAAGCCTATATATTTTGGAGACGGGGGAGGGTGAGGTTCAAAGGTCCTCCTGGGTGCTTGGTTAAGGGTTTTTGGAGGTTTAGGGTTTAGGCAGGGTTTCAGGGCTTCGCGGTTCGAGTAGGGAAGGTAAACATTTATGTAATCATCGTAGGGAATGGTGGCATAGTATTCACCACGTGAGCACATATGGCAACCCGAACCAACTTGTAAAGCTGTTTCTGTGCCCTTTTCTATACGTCTGTGGGTTGAGGCTGTTTGGATTGCCAGTTGCCTGTGTGAAGGGATGGGGTGGGTTGAGATCCTCCACCGACTGGCCTTGAGGAGTTGGCAGCGTTGTTCCGCCAAAGCCCGAACAACAAAGCCACGGTAACACTATCAGGATTAATCCGAAAACAGATCAGAAGGGGTCACTGATTGTGTCCAGGCACCGGTTGACAGCTTCGTACATATCCCGCGGTCAAGGTCGTTCGCTTGTCATGGATATATCTGGGTCGACGTTGCGGCATCTATGCCGGCCGCTGCACCACTCTGCTTCAACAGCAACGTAGCACTCCACCGGCCACAGCCATGTCGATATCTTTGAGTGTGAGCTTGCTCAGTGGCAGAAGCGTCTCCCTGGAAGTTGAGCCGGAGGATGCCATCCTGTTGCTAAAACAGTGTGCCCAGACTGCGCTAGGTGCGGGTGCGGGCGTCCTGTTGCGTTCATCTGGCAGCTTGGACGAAGCAGCAACGGTTGAGGAGGCAGGGCTGAAGAATGGAGATGAGCTGACATATCAGGTACGAAGAGTGTTGATATGTGACAACCCTGGTGCGTTTGCTGCCATCCTCAGCGACGGCTCCGTCGTCACTTGGGGTCATGCTGGCTTTGGTGGTGACTGCACGTCTGTTCAGCCTAAGCTGAAAAGCGTGCGAGAAATCCAAAGCTGTTTCAGCGCTTTTGCCGCGATCCTGGGAGATGGCTCGGTTGTGCTCCTGGGCTGTTGGTATTGTACATACTCTATACTTCGTCAAACTGTGGGGTTACGAGAGAGTACAGGTAGCGGAGGTTTGTCACAGGAGTTATACTTTTAGTTCATCGTTTATCTGGGCATTCAAGTTGTTAAGCTCCATCATGTGCTTTCGCAACCAAGGACTTGGGGTCATACCCAGTATGGAGGTGACAGCAGCCCCGTACAAAGCCAGCTGAAGAATGTGCAGCACATCGCTGCAACTGATAGGGCCTTTGCAGCCATCCTCCTAGATGGCTCAGTGGTTACATGGGGTGATGCTAGTTCAGGAGGGGATAGCAGTTCCGTGCATCAGCAACTGAAAGGAGTGCAGAAGATCCGTGCTTCAAAAAATGCATTTGCCGCAATTCTCGGTGACGGCTCCGTCGTGACGTGGGGACATGTTTTCCGTGGGGGCGACAGCAGTTCCTGGATTCGTGAGAAGGAGTCCTTTTTGGTTACCCTAACATATGGCAAACAACTACCTGTAGGCTCATACCCTACCCCTTTTTTAGGTTATCTACTTTTCTTTTTAACAGATCCTAATCATAAAACTAGGTATCCAAAAAAAAGGTAGGGCATGAACCTCCTAGGTAGTTTAGCATGCTCACCTGTATCCCCAAACCCTACAAAAATGTAGCTTATGCTCCTTAATTACAGGGTCTAACCCCTAGAACAGGAGGTTTTTGGATCCCCAGGTACTTACTTCATCGTAACTCTAGAAAAGTCGCTGAACACGAATCCTTAAAGCCGCCTCCTAAAATTATTACCCATAGGCTCCATAGTAGTTCCTGTTGGGGGGTTCATATTTAGAACCCTATAAGGTGGCCCCAAAAAGGAACTGCTATGGAGCCTATGGGTAAGCAACTTAAAGGCAAAGCCCACGAACTGTTGCGCGACTCTGCACGAGCCATTAAAAAACCGACGTTGGAAGAAAAGCACCGGCACCTTCTAAATTATAATTACTCCCTTCATAAAGCTTTTACGAAAACTCTACGAAACTCTTTACAACCTCTAGGCCCCGTTCAAGATCGGCTGAAGAACGTCCAGCAGATCCAATCCTCGCACCGAGCTTTTGCAGCTATCCTCGGCAATGGCTCTGTGGTAACCTGGGGCGATGCAATGCACGGTGGCGACAGCAGTGACTGCGTTCAGTTCAGTTTCAGTTTTTTGCCTTACATTACAAAATACCATAACAGGGCAGTATAGCAACTGCGATGCTTACCCTATTATGGTAACTTGAACTAGTTTCTTTGTTGAGAACTGAGGTCATGTGCATGACCGACTAGTATATGTACAGCAGATCCAGGCTTCAATGAACGGATTTGCAGCCATTTGTGCAGATGGCTCTGTTGTAACTTGGGGCGCTTCAGACAACAGGTCTGTGCAAGAGCGGCTGAGGCAGGTGCATCAAATTCAAGGGAACTTGCACTCGTTTGCTGCCATCTTGGAAGATGGTTCCGTCGTATGTTGGGGTATGGTCGCTGGAGGTGACAGCAGCGACGTGCAAGATCAACTGACGAATGTGCGCGAGATTCAGGCCTCGAGCCGCGCTTTTGCAGCTATTTGCGGCGACGGCTCGGTTGTCACATGGGGAGATGCCGCGTATGGTGGCGATAGCCGTGGTGTGCAGGATCAGTTGCGAAATGTACATCACATCAAAGCTGCAGAGAGGGCCTTCGCAGCAATCTTGGCCGACGGCTCCGTTGTGACTTGGGGACATGCTCCATCTGGTGGAGACAGCAGTTCGGTACAGGAGCGACTCAAGAACGTGGAGCAGATCTCAGGTTGCTACAATGCTTTTGCAGCGATCCTTGGCGATGATGGATCCATTGTTACCTGGGGGGACTCTATCCACGGTGGTCTCAAGAGTATTCTCCAAATGAAGAGCGAACTGAGGTCTATGCGTTTCGCCCGCCGGGCAGACCCTGCAGTTTAGATTTTCGACAGAGTCTAGTGGCCGCAAGAACGCTGGACTCTGTGCTGTCATTGTTGCAGAAGGGAGCGAACATCTTAGCAGCTGAGTGGATACGCTTTACACTTTTTGGGATAATATTGCCCACTATAAAGCTGAAAGTGTAAATTTTGGGGGCTTGTGAACTCAGCAACTAAGGAACATGCATCCTAAACCCCGTAAGGTATGCTTGGGCCCCAACCCTTGACCACGGACCTTAAGCATTAGCGAGTACCCATAGGCTCCATAGTAGTTCCTTTTGGGGATTACCTTTTAGGATTCTAAACATGAACCCCGAAAACGAACTACTATGGAGCTTATGGGTAGCGATTAAATCCATTGAATAGTTGGGCTCCCGCTGTCGGGCTCCCTAAGCCCCACATCCCTGAAGGGGTACATTTGGGGGTGCATGAATCAGGGGTCCTGCCCTGCAGGATCCGAGAACGAGGGATCTGTACATGTTGCAAATATGTGCATACATACACATATACACATACACATATGGATATACAGATATACACATCTCAACAGACATGCATACATACATACTTACATAATTACAGATGTATGTATTTGGTTTTCGTTCCTGCAGCTCCCATGTTTCCTGCAGCTCTCATGTATGTATATATGTATATACGTATGTATGTATGTATGTATGTATGCATGTATGCCTGTATGCGCACTGTATGAAGTCATGAGTGCATCCATGTCTGTATGCACCTATGCAGCTACGGTTACTATATGGTTAGTCGTTTATGAGAACTTCACGAAGTGATCCAAGACTCTGCTAGACCCTACACTCCCATGTCCTACTACCGTAGTGCCTTCAAGCCGAGAATCTCACGCCGAAACCTCGTGACCATCTGGGTTTAATATTCATATCTATGTAGTTATATCATATATCTAAACACCTATTTGTGTGTATACTCATGTTTATATATGTATATATATATACAGATTTATATACATACACATGAACTCTGAACCCTGAATCCTACGGCCCAAATATTTGCTGCAGGTTCACGGGCTTGGCACGTTCACGCGCCTGAAAGAGGCGCTCACTTGGAGGTTCATGTGTATGGGATTATACAGTAGGGTTCCCAAAAGGGTTCTATAGGGTTTAGGGTAGTTACAAGTGGGGTTAGAAGTAGGACAACTATATATGGTTATAACCCGTATTCGAGGAGTTATAACACGACTTATAACTACCCATGAACCTCCACGCAGGGTTTCATAGCAGAGTCTAGTATAGGGCTCCATAAAAGCGATTCAACATAGAGTTTGAATAGGGTTTCATGCAGGCCTTTTCGTTGACGCCCATGCGCCTACACCATAAACTCTGCACCGTTTATACTTTGGCCTCAAAGGCGTTTCCGACATAGGACAGGGCTTGGGACTAAAGGAATCAAGCGCTCTGTGAATAATGTCGGGGTTGGAAGACTAGTAACAACCCCTTATGAACATATATATATATATATGACTACATGCACAAGACTTTATATGACTATTTATGTGACGATATGTATAATGCCTCCCCCCTACCTCTCCCCCCAACGACATGGACCTTCGCAACGTGTGAAGACCTGAGAAGCCTTGTGAACAAGTGTGGCTCCTGAAACGGCTGGTGCCCAAGCGCTCCTTTTTTCAATTCAGTCTGCAGGCTAAGGCCAACAAACACCTGCAGGTTGGACCCCAAAAGCGTTCCCGAATTATGAACCCTGAGGTTCTCAATCCGAGCCTCTGAGATGCTGAATGCCTCTACCCAAAATCCCAGAAATTCTGAAATTGCCTGAAGCTGGCCCTCGATAGCTTAAGGTCACTCTATTCTTTGAGTAAGCATACTTGCAAGCCCCCACCAGACCCCATGTAATCCCATGAAGTCCTGTAAGTCCTACATATGCCTCCAGTAAGCCTTAAACCGTAAACCCTCTGGGAGAGTATGCAGGATGTGCTTCAACCACATTTCGCCGACCTGGTCACGACAGGCGATGTGGGTAGTTATCTTTTCTTGGTGTCCCTTTCAGGGTCCTTTTTTTATAAGAGTGCCGCCTTCTGTTGGGGTCCGAAAATGGGACCCTAATTTAGATCCACCCAGATACATGCAAGGTTATGATGTTTTTGAGGCTTCACACCTTCTGTAATATGTAGGTTGCTAGAGGCTTCCGATGCAGGGCGCAGGACTCACGGTTGCAGACTCGCAGAACCACAGGGTGTGCAAGCTGCATTGGGTTGAGGTTCGGGTTTGCTGGGCTTTGGAGTACCATACTTTAAAACTTTTTTCTTAAAGGAACCATTATGAAAAACAAGTTTATACTTTTTCTCCCGGTTACTTTGACTGTGGGATGTGGGATTTGTGGTTTCGCTTGTTCGGAGGTGTGGGGTCTACTGGTCTGGTCATGAGAATTAGCATTGAGGCTATTATTCGGGTAATGATACTTATAACCCCAATGACGGTAACCTTACTTACTAAGTTCCATGATCCTCAAAGTAGGGTCTGCAGAATCATTGGGCTTCGCTATTCTGAGTATAGGGTTTGGGCTTCTTCAGGCATTGAACCTATCTGCGTTTGTACTGCAGCGTTAAGCGTCTCGCAGCCCTCAGACCCTTAAGCACAAGTTAAAATTTCCTGAACACATACAACCAATACTCCTTAGCATATTTGTGTTATACTACAATATGTACCACAGAACCCTCTTCCAATCGGCAAGACCCCATAAAAAATCGAAGAGCATCTGACAGCGCAACCCCTGCTTAGGTCCCGAAGCTTGCATACCTTCGAGTTTTCCGAGATCCTGACTCCCAATACTTTTTCATATCAGAGATGGGGAGTGCAGACCCAATGGCGAGAACACAACGTAGCCAAAAACAGGTGCTACGCTGGAGGGTCACCCTAAATGGCCCTAAACCCTAAACCCTGAGCCATAAACCCCAACTCCTAAACCCAAAGACCAGGTGAGGGCCACGGATGGCAAGTCAGTGTCCCGAGCTGCCAAGAGGCCGGAAGCCGAAGCTATGCTCATCGTTTATAAACGGTTTAGGGTTTAGGGGTTTAGGTTTTAGAGGGCTACGGGTTTGGGGCTTAGGGTTTAGGTTTTAAAGGGCTTATGACTTAAAGTTTAGGGTTTGGAGTTTAGGGTCCTTTTCGCATGGCAAACAGGAGCGCAAGGATCTCAAGTGTTGGAGGCTATAGCCTTTGTGGCCACAGCTTCAAATCTGAGTTTGTAGTCTACATATTGCCGCAGTTGTAGCCGGAGTACCTTTGAGAGAAGCAGAATGCACATTTGCTTGTTTCCATTCTTCACCTGCCTCGACTGTTTTAGGTAAGCTTCAGTCAGTGTTTCGGCTACGGCGGGCCTATCGAACAGAAAAACCTACCATGCTAAGGGTGATGACCCTACTATAGGGGCATAAATAATTACATATACTATTGTGGGGGTTTCTTATTATAACTTTAGTATAATGGCCCCCAAAACCTTGTTCTCCTAAGGCCCCTACATTGCAATTGTCGGGTCATGGCTTGCACTGCTTTTCGCGCGTTGTCTTGGATTTGTTTGACCTTCGCCAGAATAAAAATGGCTACTGGAAGGCGTCGATCGGCAGGCTTTCGATTTAAGGTGTTTAGGTTTAGAGCTTACGGTTTCAGTAAGCATATCGGGTTGTTGTAGTCTGCCACTGTGCCGAAATTGAAACATTCTTTTTGCTTGTTAATCAATGAAGCAAGTACTTCAGCTTTTGAACAACTGTGACTAACGATTTGAGCTTGTATGCTTGAGACCCTTCGGGTCAATACACCCGATTGAAGCCGAAATAGGTTGCTGATGCGTAAGAGGACGACTACGACTACTACTGCCTCCTACTACTACTACTACTACTGCCTCCTACTACTACTCCTACTCCTACTTCTGCTGCTACTCCTACTCTTACTCCCACTCCTACTACTATTGCTACTGCTGCTACTACTGCTACTACTGCTGCTACTGCTACTGCTACGGCTACTAGTACTAACTACTACTACTGCTGCTACTACTACTATGCTACTACTTACTACAACTACTGCTACTACTACTACTACTACTACTACTGCTACTACTACTACTACTACTACTACCAGCGCAGCCCGCGCAAAGTCTAGTGGAAGAAGAGGTGTTATTACTAGTAGTGTTGTTTGTATTTCTGCTTGAAATCACTACGACTATTAATTATCGATGTTATCATATTTTTTGGTGTCTATAATTCATATTCTTGCTTTTACCACAGTTGTTGTATTTTATGATATTAGAGTGGGGACCGGCTCGCCAGGCTCTTGACGCTACTGTCCAGGCTCTGATGGCTTCAAGAGGCGCGGTCTCAGGGGGACGGGTTGGGTTTAGGTTTGGGGGTTCAGGGTCTAGGTGTAGTGTTCAGTGTAGGGTTTACATTTGGGGATCGGGTTTTTGAGTATCGGGTTCAGTCAGGTTGTGGGCGCCATAACTTTTTGGATTTTGGGGGGGGTTTCCAGCCATCCTCGGGCCAGAAAGCTTGATACGGAAGCATGGAAGGGTTCTCGGTTCTCGTTTCTTAAATACCTTGGCCCTATATAAAAGTTATTGAATACTACATCGGCGCAGGGATTCTTACCCCTAAGGGTTCAAGTAGTCCTTGTTTATGCTTTTTGAGACCTAAAAGGCCCTAACTTAGTAGCTGAGTGGATACACTTTCCACTTTTTGGGAGAATATTACCCACTATAAAACTGAAAGTGTAGACTTTTTGAGGCTTATGAACTCAGCAACTCAGCTTGGACCGGCCTCTCAGGGGTTTCAGCTCGGTCAAACCGTGAGAAACGAACGATGTTAGAATCTAACAAAAACACAGGGATTTCAACAATTGCCACAGGGTCCAAGTACTCCTTATCATAGGACTTCAGGGCCTTTTTTGGTATCAAAAACCATGAGGGTCCAGGTTTTTTTTAGAAGGTGCAGCCAACATTGGGGTTAAGAAGGTTTGGCCAAGGTCCTGGTCTCTTGGTCCGCTGGTCCCTTGGTCCTCTGGTCCCGTGGTCTCTGGTCCCTTGGTCCTCTGGTCCCTGGGTCCTCTGGGTCTTTGACATCCTGTTCCGTGGTCTCTCGGAAATAGTCCCATCATGCAGGCAGTCTGTTTGCAAATTGGGGGGGCGACGTCCTCCCCAAACCCCCACGCTTTTTTAAGGTGTACAAGGCCACGTCAAGTATCATCCTGCCAGCAAAAACAGAGCCCATATGGCCCCTTTCAGAACCCGTGATAAAGACGTCGTGTGTGCAAATGGGGGGGGGGCTTGCGCCCCCCCGTGCAGGATTTTTTTCAAGAACATTGCATCATCAGCAAGACTAGCTTCGCGCGCATAATTGTTATAGACCTGTTCAAATACCATCGTGCAGGCACTCTATTTGCAAACGGGGACGCTCCCCCCAACCCCGGGGGCTAGCAACAACAGAAGCCATATGGACCTTCTCCACCCCGCATGCAGGCAGTCTATTTGCAAATGGGGGGGCTAGGTCTCCCCCAACCCCCGCGCTTTTTAAACTGTGCAAGAAGACCTCAAGTATCATCCTATCTTCCTGCCAGCAAAAGCAGAACCCATATGGACCGGCTCAGAACCCGTGATAAAGACTTTGTGTTTGCAAATGGGGGGGGGGGCTGCGCTATTTTGTGTTTGCAAATGGGGCGGGGCTGCGCCCCCCCAATCCCCCCCCGATTTCTTTCTACGCCGTGCAGGCCTGCTTTCAAAAACATCGCACCATCAACACGACTTGCTTCACGAGCATCATTGTTCTAGAGCTTTTCAAACCCATCATGCTGGCAGTCCATTTGCAAACGGGGGGG
>BGNK01002857.1:812-11830 GCA_003297005.1 Symbiodinium sp. clade A Y106
CCACCACCACCACCACCACCACCACCACCATTTCTCACCACCGCCCAGCAGCAGCAGCAGCACCACCGCCACACCACCACCACCACTATTTCCCACCACCGCCGCCAGCAGCACCACCAACCCTAAAAGTGCATGCTGTCGGCGGGCCTCCATGCCACCCCATGTGAGGATCAGCAAAGTTCCAGAGAACTGCCCGGCAAAGGCCCTTGCACAAAAAGCCCAGGAGCACCATCGGCCTTCCTTGTGGATGGGCCCGTTTCGCCTGTNCCCTTGCACAAAAAGCCCAGGAGCACCATCGGCCTTCCTTGTGGATGGGCCCGTTTCGCCTGTTGCCAGTTTCAGCAAGCACTGTTGCAGCTCTCACTGAACCAAAAACTCATACCCTTTCCAGTGCAGCCAAGGACACTTGCAAATTTTCTCTAGCACCGTCACGATCCGATCGAAATCCAAGCGGGGGTCACTGCTGCAACTGAAGCCGTTCCTGGGTTTGGTTTTTTCAGAAGCTGNCTCCATGCCACCCCATGTGAGGATCAGCAAAGTTCCAGAGAACTGCCCGGCAAAGGCCCTTGCACAAAAAGCCCAGGAGCACCATCGGCCTTCCTTGTGGATGGGCCCGTTTCGCCTGTCGCCAGTTTCAGCAAGCACTGTTGCAGCTCTCACTGAACCAAAAACTCATACCCTTCCCAGTGCAGCCAAGGACACTTGCAAATTTTCTCTAGCACCGTCACGATCCGATCGAAATCCAANCCAGTGCAGCCAAGGACACTTGCAAATTTTCTCTAGCACCGTCACGATCCGATCGAAATCCAAGCGGGGGTCACTGCTGCAACTGAAGCCGTTCCTGGGTTTGGTTTTTTCAGAAGCTGGGGAATCTTTGAGGAGTTTTGAAAAAACCGCAAGTGTCTTCCCACACACTGCAGATACGTGTCTCCTCGAGGATAGCCGTGCCAAAGAGCTGCATCAAGCAATCGTCTGGCCGAGCCTGCAGTGTTCCCCCACAAGGCCTGAGACCCTATCTGACAACGTGGCCCAGAAAGTTTCAGTCTAGATGCGATTTGAAGATAGCGTAGCCCGGCAGCTCGCCAGCTTTCCCCGATGCGGCCAGTGTGCCACGGGCTCTTCCGTGCCTTCATTACCCACCCAGTGAGCATGTGGCAGCCTAAGCAAGTCGAAGAGGGTGCCTTTCTGGACTTATCATAGAATCGATCTTCCAATGAGACAAGGGGCGTTTGATTCCAGCTGTGCAATTGACCAACTTCAAAAAGTGATTCTGCAGCTTGTGCCTCTGTGCAAACAAGTGTGAATCGTCTGCTGCTGTCCCTACCACACCTACTCGAAGCCAAGGCACGACTCGTCCCGTATGAAGGAGACGGCGAATCCTCTCCCTGCCAAGTACTGGTAGCCCGAGTAAAGCGGGCCACCTTGGTCCCCTTGCAAAACCAAACGAAGGAGCTTTTGGTCCAGACAGAGCCACTCGGACTCTCCAGACTGCGTGTTGCAGCGGAAGGACCAGCTCGCATATTTGTCCACAGCGATATGTTCGTCTGGCCGTGCACCTGCCNGTGTTGCAGCGGAAGGACCAGCTCGCATATTTGTCCACAGCGATATGTTCGTCTGGCCGTGCACCTGCCAGTGTTGCCTTCGGGAGATGCAGCTCACACTCCAGCAGCTCCAACGAATGACAGCTTTCAGATGCTCTCTGGTAGACAATCGTTGCTGCTTGATCTTCGATATCGCCTTCGGCCTTAATGTGTCTCTTGTTTGCTTGCCTCACAGTGGTCACGTGGCCTTGCCTTGNAACGAAGGAGCTTTTGGTCCAGACAGAGCCACTCGGACTCTCCAGACTGCGTGTTGCAGCGGAAGGACCAGCTCGCATATTTGTCCACAGCGATATGTTCGTCTGGCCGTGCACCTGCCCGTGTTGCCTTCGGGAGATGCAGCTCACACTCCAGCAGCTCCAACGAATGGATGACAGCTTTCAGATGCTCTCTGGTAGACAATCGTTGCTGCTTGATCTTCGATATCGCCTTCGGCCTTNATGACAGCTTTCAGATGCTCTCTGGTAGACAATCGTTGCTGCTTGATCTTCGATATCGCCTTCGGCCTTAATGTGTCTCTTGTTTGCTTGCCTCACAGTGGTCACGTGGCCTTGCCTTGAGACTTGTGCAGCCAGGGCACAGCTTGCGGGCGGTAGCGAGTTTGCTGTCGGCCTGGGCTGCCTGGTCTGCAAGCCTTTGGCACTCCTCCATCTTTGTTTCTGTAGAGGCTGTCGAAGGCAGCAAGTCCGAGAGACGTTGCAGAACCCACGGTGCTACGGTCTTGTCCACGGTCAGGATGGGCAACCAAACCTCGGATCCATCGGTCCCAGAGACAACCCCCCACCGAACACACGATTTCAACCAAGGAATCCAAGGAACGTCCATTCGAGCCTTTGGGCTGGCGTCGGATATGAGGTTCACGGATCGGAACCTCTGCTCCTTGATCTCCTCAAATATCTGAAGCGAAGAACCCACACTTTGCTTATGTGTCTGTCTCTGTCTGTGTGTGCATGCTTGCATCGGTCCTCGTTCAGGACCGTTGCTGCTCGCCGAAAGAAACGAAATGCAAAATCGCAGGATAATCTGGCAGCAACCAAAACAAGCTTCATAAACAACGGAACGGCAACACCAATACACAAGTGCATCACCTGCCTGTGGTAGTGGGACGGGCTGAGCTCTTGGAGCCCCATGTCGACCAAGCTTTGATCGGCAGCTTGTGAATGAAAACCCCCTGTCCGATTCAAGAATCGGTCCAAGGACATCAGGTTCCGAACTTTCACCTCTTTCTTGAGAGCACGTCCGTCCCTCGGATAGGGATGAGCATGGAGCAAGCACTGAAATGCACCACACATATTCTAAAGACCCTTTGCGACTCGACTGCTACTTCGGGTTACAGAATAAGACGGCTATTTGTCGTCCAGGGCACGTCTTTGCTGGATGAAACTTATCATCAGCAGTTGGCAGGGGTATCTTGTCAACAAGCACTCCTTCAAGGTTCTTCTCCATGGCTTGGCAAAGCAAATGCAGCAACCGTCTTTGGACTCGCCCGACTCGAACTTGTCCCTGCAGTCGACAATCACTTTCCGAAACAGCCTGATCTTGCNCTCCTTCAAGGTTCTTCTCCATGGCTTGGCAAAGCAAATGCAGCAACCGTCTTTGGACTCGCCCGACTCGAACTTGTCCCTGCAGTCGACAATCACTTTCCGAAACAGCCTGATCTTGCGTGGCAGCCCCTTGGCCTCACAAGCTTCGTCGCTGAGTGGGGCTCGCATGATAAAGAAGACCAACAGGGACAGCTTCACTCCTGGCCATCGCAACAAACAAACTCGTGCAAGACTAAGCAGTGTGAAAGAAAGGGTTTTCGATTACACCACTCCGTTGTCCTGCTTGAAGCTTCTTCTGTGCTGGGGAGAGCACACCAAACTTCTGCCACCTCCAANACAAACTCGTGCAAGACTAAGCAGTGTGAAAGAAAGGGTTTTCGATTACACCACTCCGTTGTCCTGCTTGAAGCTTCTTCTGTGCTGGGGAGAGCACACCAAACTTCTGCCACCTCCAATCGGCACTGAAACACGACACTCAAGACCAAGAAGAAACCCGCCTTGACATCCAACCCATGCATTCAAGAAAATTTTCGAGGCTGCGTAGGTCCACATCGGAGCCCTGGCACACGATCTTGCCTGGGCTTTGCGACTTGCTGCAATCTTGGTCGGGCTTGCACCTAATGTAGCAGAGCGGCAAGCTCTTATCTTCGGCAGCAGGGGGAGCTCCAAGTCATCTGGAAGTGTGCTGGAGATGATGGTCTCCAAGAAAAGTTGGGCTCCCTGCTGCAAATTTGGCTTGCAGCCACGAATCTGTAAGACACTGCAAGCCTCAGGGTTGGCTTGCGAAAAACACAACCGGGATCATCAACACACAACAAACCATTCGTTGCTGACTGAGGAAAATACCATGAGCATGAGTCCAAGAAGTGTGGCTCCGTCAAACGGCAGCTTGATGCGTTGTTCGGAAGCTTCTGACTGTTTCCCTTTGTACTCTGCTCGCCGTAGCACATGGGCCGAAACTGTTATCTTCCATTCCTGGGACATCTCGGCGGTGAGATTGTCCTGCCTCGGTTAGTACAAACACGTAGATAAGACATCTTGCTTGGCACGGAAACCTGCATGGACATTCGTATGCGTGCTGAGAAAGCCATGGTGCAATTTGGTATACCAGTTGTGAAAGGCTTGTGCCCTGTTCAATAATGGCCACACCTGGTTGATCCGGAAGATATGAGCATAGCCCTCCGATCTGTCCTCGTGTGCTACCTTTGATCAATCCAGAATTCATGCGTTCGTATTGATGAACAGTGGCACACAAATATCTCAGGACGAGAAGCTTTGTGCACTTGAAAGACACCCTGCTGGCCACTCGTCGTTCGTAGATAGGCGATGGTGGTTCGAACGTATTCTATCGAGTGTGCTGCATCTTGCTGCGGAACAGAGGGTTCTGCAGCCAAAACCAAAGCCTGCTCTTCGAGAGGCTCGGGCCCTGCATCAAGTTCAAGACGAGGCCTGATGTACAGGCCTGCATTGGCAGCCACAGCACGATTCCGATCAAGCAGGGCCTGGCGTGAATTGACGGGGTGCTGCACATCTCAACCCGTGCCACTCTACCGTTGAAATGGCCTCCCAATCCTGAGGCGAGAGGAACTGAATCTTTTCGGCCAGTGTGTTACCGGCTTTCGTCTTCTCGTCCAGGTAACGGAGCTTGTCCAGGAAGCTCGCTCGAAACTTGGACTTTTCCACGGGATCCTCTATCCTGGGCCACAGCATGGGTCGTTTCTTTGTAGCTACAAACTGATGCAGCACGTTGTTCTGAAGCAGAACGTACAAAGTCCGGCCTTGCCATCTCTACTATCCTGTTCTTTAACCAGGACTCCATGGCCTGGCACTGCATTCCACATGGTGGTTTGGCAAAACACCATTCCACAAAATGGTCTCGGTTCTGCATCAGCGTGTCGGTGCGTGCCTCCTGGTCACCAGGTGGTCGGTGTGCTGCAGCTGATGCGGAACGTTGGTGGCTCCTGAAGCAGAACGATGTAAGTGTGGGTTTTCCTTGAAGCACTCCAAATTTCCAAGGTTTAGGCATTTTGGTGTTTGATCGTTCCACATCAGCGGTTGGGCCTGCGGCACGTGCCGATCGGGACCCGAAAAAAGTCGTCACCTGCACACCATGCAGAACGTGCAACTACGGTAGTCTAACTATGCAGAACGTGTAAATGANTGCCGATCGGGACCCGAAAAAAGTCGTCACCTGCACACCATGCAGAACGTGCAACTACGGTAGTCTAACTATGCAGAACGTGTAAATGATGCAGCACGTGTTCTGAAGTGGAACGGACAAATGCTGGGACCCCGGCCTCCCTTCTAAACTGTATTACAACACAGGACCGATTTTGGGCCCGCCCGAATTGGCGAAAACCCCTCAACACCNATGCTGGGACCCCGGCCTCCCTTCTAAACTGTATTACAACACAGGACCGATTTTGGGCCCGCCCGAATTGGCGAAAACCCCTCAACACCACGATCCGGGAACCAAGTGGGATTCCACAGCCTCGACACAGCTGGCGTGTCAGCTCCCATCAAAAGCCAAAGCTAAGTCGATGGCTGTCGGATGTGTTGGACATTCTTCTAGAGATAGTACAGTCTGCAGCTTCATATGTGGACGAGTGCGTGGCGGATAGTCCGCCGGACCATGCAACTTCGCTTCTACTTAAGACAGTCAGAACTCGGACCTCCAAGTCAACAGCCAAGCTGGCACACTGCACTGCGAGCAGCAAACGGGAGGAACGGCTTCGTATCAAGCAAGCAACACAACCCAAAAGGCCAACACGTTGACCTCTCACTTCGGTTGCATCAGCAGACGAGTGCAGAACGACGTGTGTCAGCTCGCACTACGAGAAAAAGCCAAGTCCTCCTTTTCCGTCCACGGGGACCAAGCTGCGTGTAGAGTCACACGGCACGAGAAGCACTCTGTCGCCAATCACTCCTTAGATAAACTTGAAGTTTCGGGACATGACAAAGATGTGGCGAATCTACAACACATAATTTCAATGCACGGCTCTTCCTTCGGTTCTTCCTTGAGCTCCCTTCCTTGTGGCGTGAGAGCCTGCCGGCAGTAAACACAAGAGCACAGCTGTTGCAGGAAGGCCNCCTTCGGTTCTTCCTTGAGCTCCCTTCCTTGTGGCGTGAGAGCCTGCCGGCAGTAAACACAAGAGCACAGCTGTTGCAGGAAGGCCCTGGCCTTCAGTTTTTCTGGCCAACCCAAAAATCCTCGCTTTCCTTTGATCGTGAGCTTGGTGAACAGAGCTTGACTGCTTTCCCCCAGCATGGTAGCCACATTGCCTGAGATAGCACTATAAATGCTGCAAAAGACAACCCACAGGTGCACAANTCGCTTTCCTTTGATCGTGAGCTTGGTGAACAGAGCTTGACTGCTTTCCCCCAGCATGGTAGCCACATTGCCTGAGATAGCACTATAAATGCTGCAAAAGACAACCCACAGGTGCACAAAAGGGCCAAAGTGCTTGCACCGAGTTCTGCCAAGTTCTCAAGGCAGTCCTGCATCGTCAGCAGGTCCTCTTCTGTCAAGATGTCAATGATCAGGGACACATCTCGCCTTTGTTGCAAAACCATTGCACAAGTTTCCTACAAGACAAGGACAGGTCTGCACACCATGAGTCAACCTAAACATAAACCAAGTCACTCGGAGAGACCTTTGGGAAGGGACTGTAGGACATCTGACTCAACTTGGATGGCGGGGCTTGGGCCTTCGGGCAGCGGGGCTTCTTCGGGCTTTGCCTCCGTAGGCTCAGGCTTGGGCATGGGAACAGGCGAAGGCTCCTTGTCAGAGCCCTCCTCATCATCATTTTCAGCAAAAGATTCCCCGGGGACTTCGGGGGCCGCAGTGATCTCGGACTTGGCACTTGGGGCCCCGGGGCTGCTTCCTGCTCGGCGTTTCTTGACCTTGGACCGGGACGATGGACGATTCAGGGCCTTTCGCTTCTCGGGCAAGCTGGTGCTCTTTTGGCGGCGAAACTCATTCTGCCACAAATCACCATCCTCCTCCGAGTCGTCCCCTTGGGAACCTGGAGGACTGCGGTCGGTCGGGGACGGAGAATCCTGCTTCGGGGTGTCGAAGAGGCGTCTTCTCAGACGAGACTCACCCTTTCGGCGTCTCTTCGTTCCGGGGGTCCTCGGCTCAACCTTCATTTCGCCGTCCTTGGCGGGCGTCCTTGCTGCCATGTTCTTCATGTCCTCGTCGGCATCCTGCACCAGATCAGTCTTTTCAGTGGAGCACTCACCAAACACAAGCAGAGACTGCAAACCTATGCAAACAAAGATCGGCTCTGCTTCGTTTCCCCTCCAAGGGCCCAGGGCTCGTAAGCTTAGCCAGACGTGAAAAAAATTTGATGCAGCTGCTGTCTGTTCTCTGTACAACAGCATCCACTGAAGCCACTGGCAACAAGCTCACTCGTAATAGCGATCATAGCGATGCTGGCCGCCACGGCATCGCTTCTGCTCGGAGCCGAAGTGCCGTTGCTCTGCTGCCCGTTTGCTCTCACCCCTGAGTTGCCAAAGATACAGAAAGAGAGGAATATAGTGAGTAGTTATTAATTATTTAATAAGAATGCTTATTCATACACTAACAAGTATATACATGCAGAAAAATATCTGATCAAGAAAATGGGTACATGTGTATATATATANGAGAGGAATATAGTGAGTAGTTATTAATTATTTAATAAGAATGCTTATTCATACACTAACAAGTATATACATGCAGAAAAATATCTGATCAAGAAAATGGGTACATGTGTATATATATACACACATATGTGTGCTTTGCTTGTGTGCTATCCTTCGTGTAGTTTTATAATTCTACGTACAAGAATGCCCGTGTCTGTAAATATGTGTATACAAACATATGCATATGCATATGTATAAGTACATATGTATGTGTGTATTTATGTATGTATGTGTGTATGTATGTATGTATGTATGTATGTGTACATATATATATGTAGAATGTATATGTACCATAAGCATATGTGTGTGTGTGTATGTGCGAGTGGGGAATGTAAAGATGTGCCAGAAACAATTTTAGCTCTGCGTGCACAATCACAGCGAATCTAGGGGTCGTGTTTCAACAGCACAGCTGGCTATCACAACACACACACACGGTCATCTTTGGACCAACATGACTTCTTGGTGATGGCAAAATCCAACTAGGACTACTATTGACTATTGCCATGGATCTGCATAAATGACAACCGTGGGCAAACCTGANACACACACACACGGTCATCTTTGGACCAACATGACTTCTTGGTGATGGCAAAATCCAACTAGGACTACTATTGACTATTGCCATGGATCTGCATAAATGACAACCGTGGGCAAACCTGAGAGACTGAAGAAACACCTCCTGAAAAAGACCACAGAGTTCATACATGGTTGTGTATGTGCTCAGCAACCGAGGCTTAGGGGTTTTGAGGTTTATGTGGATTCTAGCTGACAAGTCGGCAACATCTTGCTTCGGGGTTGCCTGGGCAATTAAACTACATTCGGCTCCTGACAAGCAGCTCATTTCAGTTTGTCAGGGAATACACCANAGGTTTATGTGGATTCTAGCTGACAAGTCGGCAACATCTTGCTTCGGGGTTGCCTGGGCAATTAAACTACATTCGGCTCCTGACAAGCAGCTCATTTCAGTTTGTCAGGGAATACACCAAAGAAGCCACATAACTCCAAACATAAGGGCAGGTTGAATGATGGGAAAGACACCAAGAACAGGTCGCATTGCATCTGGTTTGGTTTCTTGCCGGGTCAACAAGCACCTCACTACGAACTTAACACTGACAAGCTTCGGCNACATAAGGGCAGGTTGAATGATGGGAAAGACACCAAGAACAGGTCGCATTGCATCTGGTTTGGTTTCTTGCCGGGTCAACAAGCACCTCACTACGAACTTAACACTGACAAGCTTCGGCAGCCTCTCGATCTCGGTCCCCTTGGGCTGCGGTCGCGACTTGGCGGGAGCTTTCGGCGGTGCCTTTGCCGAGGGAACTTTAGGCTTGGACTCCATCACAGGTGCTGGTGGTGCATCTTCCGGCGGCGGCGGAGGCGGCGGAGGTGCACTCATCTTCGGCGGCTGTGGCAAAGGTGAACGTGGGGCACCCCCGGCAGGGGGCTGCCCAGATCCTGAGCCCTGCTGCCCTGGAAGCACCTCCGGCTCGCCGGTGTCCATACCATGCGGCACGAACCTGACGAAGACCTCCAGCGTGCCGGCTGGCGTTCTGTACTTCGCCACCTTTCTCGCATGACCCTTTGAGGCCGGCGGGTCCACCTGAGCCTCCGGAACGGATGGAGCCGGCTCAACTGTCTCCCGAACTGGCGGGGACTTCGCCTCAGCCTTCGGCTCGGGATTTCGGTCCCTGCCCTGCCCCGTCTCATTCTGCGGCACATGCTGCTGCGGCACAACCTGCTGCGGGGGAACATTCTGCGGCGACACATTCTGTTGCGGCACCGGCTGCTGGGGATGGGCTCCCGTAGCCTGTATGTGCTCTCGCAGCAACCGATCGCCGTGCTCGTACAACAGCTGCTGCTGCATCTGGGGATCGTTCGTGCCCTGGGTCGTCTCTTCCGGCCTCAGGTTCTGCACGAATGTAGCCATTTGAGCACTGGACCGCTGCTGCACTACGGCCTCGCAGTACGGGGCGATCACTGTCCCAAGGGCATAGGCAAACTCGGCCCCAAAGGACATGGCTGCTCCCAGCAGCCAGCAACAACCTCTTGANGCACTGGACCGCTGCTGCACTACGGCCTCGCAGTACGGGGCGATCACTGTCCCAAGGGCATAGGCAAACTCGGCCCCAAAGGACATGGCTGCTCCCAGCAGCCAGCAACAACCTCTTGAAAATCAAAAGCCTGCGGGCACGGTGACCACATCAGCTGGCCAATCCTTGAAATCACAATACAAAGCTGAACCCTCGAAATCTCCAGTCTGCCAGACCTGAACTGAATCCTGTACTGTCTCAGTGCGAGCGACCAAGCAACAGACACCCAAAGAGAGAGACAGAGAGAGANAATCACAATACAAAGCTGAACCCTCGAAATCTCCAGTCTGCCAGACCTGAACTGAATCCTGTACTGTCTCAGTGCGAGCGACCAAGCAACAGACACCCAAAGAGAGAGACAGAGAGAGACAGAGAGAGATAGAGAGAGATGTGATACAGCAGTCGCAACAACCTGCTTCACAGATAGCATAGCTTCCACAAAGCAAGAACACCTGCTTCTCAGACAGTTTCCCCAAACCNCAGCAGTCGCAACAACCTGCTTCACAGATAGCATAGCTTCCACAAAGCAAGAACACCTGCTTCTCAGACAGTTTCCCCAAACCACGAATGCACAGATCGGTCCTTTCGGAAACCAGCCAACATATTGTCGTACTCTTCTTTCAAGAAGGAGGTCTTCGCCCCGGATTTCCTGCCCAGCATCCACGACAAGACATAGGTGCATTACCTACCTGCACACATGCACACCAACACACACACANACATATTGTCGTACTCTTCTTTCAAGAAGGAGGTCTTCGCCCCGGATTTCCTGCCCAGCATCCACGACAAGACATAGGTGCATTACCTACCTGCACACATGCACACCAACACACACACACACACATACACAGAAGCTGGTAAAGTCATACACATACCTACACACACACAAATACAGAGACACCGAAGGAAACTAGCATGCATACTTACTTACTCACTTACACACATGCATATGCATATATATATATATATATATATACACATATATATGCACATATACAGAATACGTACAAACACACTCCTCTGATACCTACATACCTAGACCTACACACATGCGGGAATATTGAATACTGCACACAGGCAGACACCGTACCTACATACCT
>BGNK01002857.1:11989-89415 GCA_003297005.1 Symbiodinium sp. clade A Y106
TTTCATTCGCCGTTCCTTCAATCATTTCTCCGCTTCATACTTAGTTACATACTTAATTACAAACATGCACATTTACAGACGTATATGATATGATGTGATCTGATGTGTAACAGAAACATGTATTTGTACATATATATATATATCCGTTTATGTATGTATGTATGCATGTATGTGTGTATGTATGTATGTATGTATGTATGTATGTATGTATGTATGTATGTATGTATGTATACACATCCATCTGAATACATGCATACTTACCTATATACACATCCATCTGAATTCATGCGTACTTACTTACTCTTATGTTATANAGGGTTTTTCGTTTGTGCATGGTGCTATTGAACTCTTTGCCTGTCTGTTTGTTTGTCTGCGTGTGTTCGTGTGTCCGTGTGTTCTGCCTCTTGCTCTCTCGCCTGTTAAGCTCACATGCGCACACATGCAGACACGAGAGAGAGAGAGAGAAAGACACAGAGAGAGAGAGAGAGAAAGACACAGAGAGAGAGAGAGAGAGAGCGAGAGCGAGAGCGAGAGCGAGAGCGAGAGCGAGAGGGAGAGGGAGAGGGAGAGGGAGAGACATGCGCACACACACACACACGGACACGGCACATGCCCTGCTGCCTCTTGTGCTTGACCATCATGGACTTGGCGAGCTCGTGCATCTCGTCAAGGTTCTTCGAGCCGGTTATCCCGATGTCCACNGTAGTATAATGGGCCCCAAACCCCTATTCTATTCAATACCCACACTGAAGACTTGAAGTGGCACGTTGATTTGAACTGCCACGGTTGCCGAAGTACCATGACAATGGGAACCTATGAATAAACCTGCTAAGCCTTAACCCGCAAAACCCTATAAACCCTGAAAACCTAAACCGAAGACTCGCAAGCCTCACGCCCCAGTTAAAAGCGAGGGTTCGCCTCAGCCTGCAACCATGAAGCTTTGCTCCTCCAACCTCGAAAAGCCGCTCGGCCTTTTTTGAAGGGGGTCCTTTGAACCCGAAACCCTAAACACTAAGGGTGTTTTGCGGTTCTCTACGGGTGTTGAGGATGTTTCAGGGTTTCAGGCTTTCCATGGTTTGCGGTTTAGAGCGTCACCAGGGCTCAGGATTGGGGAAGGCGGATCGACTCCATGGTTTTGGGATAGGGTTCCAGCCTTAGTAGCTGAGTAGTTAACCTTTAACCTTTTGGGGTTTATATAACCCTACTATAATTGAAAAGGTGAACCTTTTTTGGGCTAGGGTATTCAGCCCGTAGGAACCCTAAACCCTAAACCTTAGATTCCCTAAACCTTAGATTCCCTGAACCCTGAAATCTTTGCAAGCCCAGGCGAAGCTTTTACGGGGTAGGGTACTCAGCCACTAAGCAGCCGTTTAGGACATCTCTGCTGATGATGCAGGATCTTTAGTGGCCGCCTGAAATGACAAGGAAGACACCAGGGCTTAGGGTTTAGGGTTTAGGATTTAGGGTTTAGGGTTTAGGGTCTAGGGTTTAGGGTTTAGGGTCTAGGGTTTAGGGTTTAGGGTCTAGGGTCTAGGGTTTAGGGTTTAGGGCCGACCCCGAAGTCGCACAGCATAAGTATAAGCCCGAAGCCCCAACTCGTAAGGTGAACTACGGCTGATGGACAAAATCCTGCATTTCCTTTAAAGGGATCTATAAGGGTACCTTTAAGGGGTTCCTTTAAGGGATCTATAAGGGTACCTTTAAGGGGTTCCTTTAAGGGATCCATAGGGTTTGGGGTTTAGGGTTTAGGGATATAAATCCTGCATTACCCATAATAAGGAATATACCATAATTCCCATAGTTTAGGGTCCTTGGGGTCATGCAGGATTTTGTCCATCAGCCGTGGTTCTACAAGTTTGAGCAATAGCCAAGGGAGCCCAATGTCATCAGTTTATGAGCAAACATCAAGTCTAAGCCCCTTGTAAATGTGTAAATTGCGACTACGCATGGGATACTTGGAGGATCATGGGACTTAGCAAGTAAGTAAGTTTATAAGTACCCTGATTGGGGTTATAAATATAATTACCCTAATAACTCATTTACTAAGTCCCATGACCCTTTAAGTATTATTGCTTTGGTCAACCACTCTGGACCCCGCAGAGGTGGATAACGATCCTGGAACCTCAAGACAGCTTTGGGCTTCGGGTGGTGTCAGGATTGCAGGTCTAAGGTTATAGTCTTGCTACCAGCTTCCCACAAGGGTTACAAGGGCTCGATTCCTCGAAGGGCTGTCATGGATAGGTTGCTCTACGGTTTACTTTTACGCGCTGTGATAGGATTATAGGGGTTCCTAGAAGGGGCTGGTTTGGCTCATAGGGTTGCAGCTGCCTAGCCGTGGAGCTCAGCCGCTTCAGGCGTTTGGGGTGAAGGATTGGCGGGGGGGGGAGGGGGTTGTGAGTGAAGGATGTAACATGGGACTAGAGGGATAAGTCGAAACAGCATCCTCTTATCGTCCATACTAGTATTTCTACTAGGTGCCCTTTTGCCCCCTTTTTTTTGCTCCCCGTATCAAAACAGAATAGTAGAAAAGGGTACCCTTACTATTAAGGGCCTACTCAAGATCCTTGGAAAATATACCCCAAGAAAAACCCGAGGATCTGCAGGACAGGCGCCGTGAAGGCACCGAAATACGATCGCAGCAAGGTCAAGCCGGGTATTGCCGCTCGATTCAAGCTTGGGGTTTGGTTCAGAGTTAAGGGTTCAGGGAGAGAGGAAGGGATGCTGAAACCCAACAGGAAGAAGCTAGAAGCTTGGTGGAATAAGATTGTTCTTGCTTGCTGTGGGCTGCATGTTTCGTTGGGAAAGCGGTGTTTTTCTTTAAACGTCCAACTCGGCTTTTTTGTTGCTGGAGACCGCGGAATTGATTGTCACATCATTTCAAGATTTCGGAGTTTCCAAAAAAATAGGGATACCGTATTTTGGGGTCCTTATAATAAGGATCCTACTATTTGCGGTACTGTATCAGGGTTCCCTCTTTTGGAAACTCCTATTTATCTGTTCAGTTTTGAAGTGAAAGTCTTATCCCCTAAGGGTCCAAGTACGTAATAATCATATACTCTCCCAAATATTAACCTACATAACTACTATCCCAAACCTAAGTACCTGATTATTGGGTCCTTTGGACCGTTGGGGATCCGCTTCAGAGCCGTGCTGCTTTATATCTCCGATTCAAGTAGACGTCGTCGAGTTTCAGGGTTTAGGGTTTAGGGTTTAGGATTATAGTATAAACCCTTCAACAGACAGCCACGATATTACAAGTTAGCACCCAGATTATGTACCCCGTTCCTCCAAGTAGAGGAGTAGAGCTTTTTGCGTGCCCAGGTCCACATCGGAGTCGGCAACTTCCATCGAGCACATCAATGCGTTTTTGTAGAGGACTCTTTGGAGCTGCCAGGACCGCCCGAAGTACAAAACATATGGGAGTTTCCGAAAATAAGGGGTACCTCATTTTGGGGTCCTTATAATAAGGATCCTACTAGTTACTATTTAGGGTACTATACTAGGATCCCCTATTTTCGGAAACTCCCATATTTGGGGAAAACATATGAATCCCCATTATGTTCAGTGCATCCCAAGCCTAGTGCAAAGCAAGAGTGTGCCCTTATAGTCCACGTCGTCTGATACCAGAGTATACCCCGTAGGCCTCTTGCGAGTAGTAAGGCCCTTAATCATATGACATGTGCCGTAAACGCTTGTGCAAGCCTATGTCCAAATCCTCTGGACTCTGGCCCTTCAAGCAAGTTGAAAGTCCGCAAGTCCTGCAAAGTTCCGACAAGAGCAGAGGTAGGAACGCTTACCTTAAGGCTCTAGGACTCTCTGATTCAGGCTTCGTGGCCCAAAGACCATACCACATGTCCATTTCGAGCCAATGGCACAGCTTCAAGTAGACATTTCTGAAACCATGAGCCCCGAATCTCGCAAATCGTATGGGCCCTAACCCTAGCCTAAACTTTTAGGCCTGGAGTCCTGGAGTAGTTAAAAGTTAAAATCTGTCGGCATGCCACTCCACCCAACACGGTTTAGGGTTCAGGGCTTAGGGTTTATAAGTGCTGAGGTAATTCACCGAGCTCGAATACCAGAGTCCAGAACCCTACAATGCGCCAATGTGGATCCTAGCTCCAGAAGTCTAAACCTTAATTTTCCGAACCTCAGGACCTTAACAGGACCCTTGTAGAATCTTCTAGGCACCTGTACAACTCAACATAGAACGCCGGAATCCTCCTAAACCCTCATGATTCTGCATCTTATCCGAAGGACAAGAGTCATGGGCCTACCGAGGGGTCGGCCTAATGCCCAGCGATGTCAAGATGAGAGACGTCCTGAAGGACTCGGTCTCACAATGAGCAACCCTAAACCCTAAACCGTTATTTGAATCTGGGCCGGGAGGAGTTTTAGGCTTCGAAGCTTCGGGTGTTTCTCATTGGTTCCGAGCTGAGGGGCTTCTCAGCTGCAAGCCCTACCTTAACCTACCAGACCCTACATTTTCGTAGGCTCCTTTATAAACCTTAATATGGAATTTATAGGGACTCTACCAAAAAAGTAGGTTCTGGTGGGTTAAGGTAACAGGGCTTTGGAGTACCATACTTTAATACTTTTTTCTTAAAGGAACCCTTATGAAATAAAAGTTTAGACTTTTTTCTCCCTGGTTACTTAAAAGCCCAGGAAGCCTTCAACCTCCGAAAACGTGAAACCCGAAAATCCCAGGGCTTAATACAGGGGCCGTAATTACTGGAATAGGGTTTTGGGGGCCAGTATACTAGACTTATAATAAGGAACCCCCAAAATAGTATTGGTAAGTATTTAGGCCCCTACCTATAGGATAGGGGCTATGACGATGTAGGGGCTTTAGGGCTGGCTGTTGAGGTCTCGGAATCGAGGCTTGCAGGGCCTTTCTCACTTGCCAGAAACTGCTGCTTGGGGTTTAGGATTAGGTAACTCTGGACCCCAAAACCTAAACCCTGAACCCTAGGGTTTAGGATTTGGGTAAAACTCTGGACCCAAACACTGGAACCAAAGACTCTCCAGCCAAAATCCCGAACCAAAGAGCCCGCAGGAGCAAGACATGATGTACGCGCTTTGGCAACGAGGCGGTGGGATTCGGTGGCTGCGAACATTCGAGCTACAGGGTTCTGGGGGTGAGGATTCGGCGGCCAGATTTTTGCAGGCGAAGCAGCCCAGACTAGAGAAGAGTCCCTTAAGGCTGTATTCAGGCAAGTTTAAGGAGCCGTTTCAACAGCTTCTACAAAAAGATAATTACACGACATACAACATCCAAATCCTTGAATAACTACCCTCGGCCCTGCATGCGAATATGTATGTGAAGGTATTTCGAACATGTGTTTAGAGACTTTGCTCTCGCACGTTTGCTCTCACTCTCTCTCCCTCCCTCTCCCTCCCTCCCTCCCTCCCTCGCTCTTTCTCTCTCTCTCTCTCTCTCTCGCTCGCTCTCTCTCTCCTGTTGACTCTCCCTCACAAGGTCTTTCTGTGTTTCTTTCCTGCTTCATTGTTAACCCACACTGACAGGTACTGATGCCGAGGAGGTGCGCGTCATAGGCGCACTCGGGGTATGATGTAGGTTTAGGGTACTACAAGGCCTCCTTAAGGGTATCCAAGAGTTCCTCTAAGGGACTATATGGGTTCCTCTACGGCTTTCTTTGAGGGGAGCGTACTGTAGGGCTTGGGAAGCAGCCTTGTCCTTGTTGATGGTTCCCCCAAAAGAATTTACAGACCGGTTAGTAGACCTTCTTTAAATAATTCCTACTAAGGGATATAGGTATAGAGCCCTGTCTATTATTTCTAAAAGGACAAGGGTGTTGGGAAGTCTCAGAGGTTTAGGGGCTGGCTGTTTGGATTCATCTAGGGTTCAGGATTGGAGTTTGGTACATTTGGGTTTAAGGCGTTAGGGATGCAGGCGTTCCTGGATTAGGGTCAGTTGGGTTTAGGTGCCAGGCACCTTCCGACAAGTTGTTTTGGGCTCTCTCGTTCTATTCGGTTTTTCGGTGGGGGGAGTCTTCGAAACTCGGGCAGATCCCGTACACACCCTGTCTAGAATCATACAGATCCTATATATATATATACATACACATAAAGCATTTCTACCTTCACAGAACCCTTGAAAAGTCAGCTTCGGTGAAGTGATGGATGCTTGTGGACTTGAGGCCTTGATAATCTTGGCCTACGACCTGCTAGTTTAGGGGTTCGTTAGGAGCTCCTCTAAGGGTTTCATCCTAAGGCCCGTAAGTTTAAGGGTTCCATAGGAGCTCCTCTAAGCGTTTCCTGATGATACTAGAGAATTGCAATGTGAGATGGTTCCTTAGTAGCGTTCCTTAGTAGCTTCACTAACGGTTTTATAGCAGTACGACAAGGCTGTAGTTCAGGGTTTGGGGCCCTAAACCCTAAACCCTAAACCGTGGCTACGGCCCAGGACCCCAAAACCTAAACCCTAAGCTTATAACCGGGTAGGGTTTCTAGTTCGTTGGATCTAGGACTGGTTGTATAAACCAGACACCGCTTCAGAGGATAAGTAGCCATGTTGTGTGTATACATACATACATGCATACATACATCCATACATCCATGCATCCATGCATGCATGCATACCTACATACCCCCAGACCTACATACCTACATACCTACCTGAGCAGACAAGCATACAAGCATACATACATGCATACAAGCATACAAGCTTGCAAGCATGCGTACATGCATACATGCATACATGCATGACATACATACCTATCTACCTGCCTACCTACCTACCTACCTGCCTACCTACGTACGTACCTACGTACACGAATACATACATACATGCATACATGCATATGTGTGTGTCTATCATCTTTATTTGCGTGTTTGTGTGAGTATCCCCCCCTCCCCCCGCCCCACGGACAGGTTGCCACCAGGAGTTCTACCTCGCGACGGAGGTGCTTGCCGGGGCATGCTTTGGGCTTCAGAATCAGATTTGCTTTTGGGCTCATGAGTTGGAAAGCCGTGGGTCACAGTAAGTATGCATAACAAGAATAGGTGCAGGTAATTCCCACAGGTGGAAATTCCAGAAAATATGGGACTCGGCATAGGCCCTCAATGGTAAGATGGCCCCCAACTTTCCGAAAATCGCATCTCAGGCCTAAGCCTAGACAGAAATGTTTCAAACCCATTTAACACAGCTGCAAGACACCGTAAAATCCTATAGGCCACTCAACAAGCCAGTTTTGGACCCTCATAACATCCTGTAAACCATTCCAAACATCAGTATTGTATCAAGCCCTATCAAATACTCTAAATACTCCGGCTGAGACCTCTCCTGTAGGAATACAGCAAGAACCTATCCTAAACTCTAAACCCCAAACTCTAAACCCTCAACCCTAAACCCTAAACCCCTAAACCCCTAAACCCCTAAACCCCTAAACCCTAAACCCTAAACCCTAAACCTCACCTTGGCAGGATTCGGAGGCCATCCTCGGGCTTCTCAGTGCGGCGGAGACGAAGATCGCCCGGGGGCATGGCCGATGTTTTGAAGACAGGATGTAGGGACGAGAGGGTATAGGGTTTAGGGACTGTAGGGTACGTGGTTCAGGGATTTAGGGGTTAGAGGGTATAGGGTTTAGGGAATTTTAGGGGTTTAGGGTTCAGGCCTTTTGGATTGTAGGGCTCGGGGTTTAGGGCTTAGCAGTTATAGGGTATAGGGGTTTCTTGGGTTTAGGGTTTAGGGACTATAAGGGTAAGGGGTTTCTATGGGTTTCTTGGGTTTGGGACAGGGTTTGGGGACTATGTTGTATAGTCATGTTTGGGTTTCGGGTTTGGTGTTTCATCGGTTTAGGGTTTAGGGATTGTGGGGTATAGGTTTTCTTGGGTTTGGGGTTTGGTGTTTCTTGGGTTTAGGGTTTAGGGTTCCTGGGGGAGTTGGGGCTTATAGGGTTTACTTGGAGGCGCAGGGGACTTAGTAAGTAGGTTATAAGTAGAGTTATAAGTATCCTAAAGGGAGTTTTCCCAACTATTACCTCACTTACTTACTAAGTCCCCTGCCCCTTCAAGTAGACCCTAAACCCTAAACCCTATAGATCCCTTTAAGAAACCCTACAGATCCCTTTAAGGAGCCCTTTAACCAAGTAGGGCTTATGGCTTAAAGTTTAGGGTTCGTCTCCGGAGGTTCAGGGCTTATAAGGCTCTGAGGGTTTCGGGTTGATGGGTTGACACGGTTTAGGGTTTAGGGTTCAGGGTTTAGGGTTTAGGGGTTTAGGAGTTTAGGGTTTAGGGTTCAGGGCTTAGGGGTTTAGGAGTTTAGGGTTTAGGGTTTAGTAAGTTGAGGTTCAGGGTTTCGGGCTTATACGGCTTAGGGTTTGCAGGGTTTAGGGTTTACAGGTTAAAGGGCTCACAAGACTTGGGTTCATGGCTTAAGGTTTGAAGTTTAGGGTGCAGTGCTTACAGGGCTTAGTGCTTCAGGTTTAGGGTTTATGGCTTAGGGTTTCTTGCTTCCCTCGGACCCCTATAGGATAGACCTAAGCCCCTGATCTCTAAACCTTACCCTAAACCCTAATCCCGGAAGCCCAAGCTTCAGTCGCCTTGAATGCCGAAGCCCTGGACCTTCGGTCCCTAGCTTCATGTCCCACGCCAGGCTTAAGGTTCAGGGTGTAGGGTTGCGGGTTTAGTATTCAGGTTTTGGGTTAGGGTTTTTTAGTGTAGGTTTATGCCTTATAGGGTTTAAGGTACGCCGGCAGGGATAGGATCCCAACCCCCCCAAATATCAAACCCTAAACGCATCCAAACGCTGTGGCCTGCACGGTATCATAACGGAGAGAACTGACGGAGCCTGCAACATCCCTGCCACCCAACTACATAAGAAGATGAGCATGGCCTGCGGCTCAATCCGAGGTTTCATCAAGACCCGAAGCCGAAGATAGAAGTATAACTGCAATAACCTCATCCCTAAACACTAAATCCTAAACCCTAAACCATATAAACCCACAGATTCTAAATCTTGTTAAGACGCGTATACCCTAAACCCAAAGCTCTCAACCCTGAAATCGTCATGCTCTCGGGCAGTATGTGTTTAGGGTTTAGAAGAGCTCCCTTGAGGGGTTCCTTGAAGAGGTCCTCCACGGAAGTCGGGGTTCCTGAAAGGCTTCCTTGGAGGAATCTTAAGGCTTTCGGGCCTCGGGTTTTGGATTCTAAAGTGAACCCCAGAAAGTTGGAACATCGATTTAGGATGATTCATGCTGGGATCCCCTATACTCTACCTTAAGGGCATGAGGACAATGATGTTCCAACTTTCTGGCTTCTACTGTAGGGTTGGGGGCTGAGCCCCAATCCCCACTCGCTCCCTCACCGGTAAGGTCACCCTGACCGTCACTGAGAAGGGGTCGCCACGGCTTGCTTGGAAGAGTTCGTTGTTCGATTCCATAAGTTGTGTAGGGCTTTGCCAGGGTTTTGGGATATTTTGCATAAGACCGTAGTGTACATCGTAGTTCTCTTGGCACCGAAAGTTCTAGTAACTAGTAGCGCTGGCAAGGGTAGCTGCAGCTGCAGCCTTTCACTTTCACGCCCTTTCACTGCGGTTCGTGTCTAGGGCTAGCGCTGACCCCAGAACAACCTCTTGAACACAGAAGCACCTCAAGACTTCCTGTTGTTGCATTTCCTGTTGCCTTTGCCTTGGGTTGTTAGCTCATGGAATTGTTGCTCGAACTATGTAGTCTTAGAGCAACTTAACTACCCTAAACCCCAAACCCCAAACCCTAGTGGTGGCGGATCGACGCGAAGATCGCGTCCAGCTCAACTTGGGTAACGACGACAATCGGGCTTGTACTGTCCAGCGGAGGACGTTTGGAACGGGTGGTGAAGGACGCCGGAGGCAGCCCTGAACTTGTGCGTGACTCCAGCTCGACATTGGGTCTCATCCGAAGGAGTTGCGTGGAACTGCTAGACTGTTAAACCCCTCGAAACCCTAAGGCCCTTTAAGGCTTAAGTATCTATTATAAAAGTACATGGAGCCTTTGGGAAAGATCTTGAACCTTCATAGAACCCTTATATCCAAGACCCCAACTCTCGTAGAACCCTTAGAGGCACTTGAACCCGGAACCCCTGCCTGCCCTCATGCCCCCATCAGTGGCTTCCACGAGCCGGGGTTTTGGGATTACTATAGGGCCTCATATTTACCAATATGTATTCCGTAGGGTTCACTATTTTAATTGTATTATTTCAATATACTAAACCCTAAACCGCAAACCCTAAACCTTAAACCCTAAACCCCAAACCCTATACACCCTAACCCCCTTCTAGCCATAAAGACACCTCTATCAGGGCTCGCAGCCGAAGGGACGTTTCGAAGCTCAGGAGGTTGAGGACTTAGGTTTTAGGGCTTGCGGTTTAGGGTTTTGGGTTCAGGGTTTAGGGTTTGCGGTTTTGGGTTTAGGTTTTAGGGCTTGCGGTTTAGGGTTTTGGGTTCAGGGTTTAGGGTTTGCGGTTTTGGGTTTAGGTTTTAGGGCTTGCGGTTTAGGGTTTTGGGTTCAGGGTTTAGGGTTTGCGGTTTTGGGTTTAGGTTTTAGGGCTTGCGGTTCATGGTTTTGGGTTCAGGGTTTAGGGTTTGCGGTTTTGGGTTTAGGTTTTAGGGCTTGCGGTTGTTTTGGGTTCAGGGTTTAGGGTTTGCGGTTTTGGGTTTAGGTTTTAGGGCTTGCGGTTCAGGGTTTTGGGTTCAGGGTTTAGGGTTTGCGGTTTTGGGTTTAGGTTTTAGGGCTTGCGGTTTTGGGTTTAGGTTTTAGGGCTTGCGGTTTAGGGTTTTGGGTTCAGGGTTTAGGGTTTGCGGTTTTGGGTTTAGGTTTTAGGGCTTGCGGTTTAGGGTTTTGGGTTTAGGGTTTAGGGTTTGCGGTTTTGGGTTTAGGTTTTAGGGCTTGCGGTTTAGGGTTTTGGGTTCAGGGTTTAGGGTTTGCGGTTTTGGGTTTAGGTTTTAGGGCTTGCGGTTTAGGGTTTNGGGTTCAGGGTTTAGGGTTTGCGGTTTTGGGTTTAGGTTTTAGGGCTTGCGGTTTAGGGTTTTGGGTTCAGGGTTTAGGGTTTGCGGTTTTGGGTTTAGGTTTTAGGGCTTGCGGTTCAGGGTTTTGGGTTCAGGGTTTAGGGTTTGCGGTTTTGGGTTCAGGGTTTAGGGTTTGCGGTTTTGGGTTTAGGTTTTAGGGCTTGCGGTTCAGGGTTTTGGGTTCAGGGTTTAGGGTTTGCGGTTTCGGGTTTAGGTTTTAGGGCTTGCGGTTTAGGGTTTTGGGTTCAGGGTTTAGGGTTTGCGGTTTTGGGTTTAGGTTTTAGGGTTTGCGGTTTTGGGTTTAGGGCTTGCGGTTTAGGGTTTTGGGTTTAGGGTTTAGGGTTTGCGGTTTTGGGTTTAGGTTTTAGGGTTTGCGGTTTAGGGTTTTTGGTTTAGGGTTTAGGGCTTGCGGTTTAGGGTTTTGGGTTTAGGGTTTGCGGTTTTGGGTTTAGGTTTTAGGGTTTGCGGTTTAGGGTTTTGGTTTTAGGGTTTAGGGCTTGCGGTTTAGGGTTTTGGGTTTAGGGTATCGGAGTATAGGGTTTAGACAGTTCAGAGGCTCAGAGATCAGGGTTTGACAGCGCCTACCCTAGGCTCCGACCGTGTTGGTCCTGCTTGGAAATGCAGTTTTGAATCGGGCGCATACCAAATAAAAAATTCGCAAACTAATAAAATCTCTGCTCCCGATTCCTTACTTAAGATTTGGAACAGCCTGTACATTCTACTATGCTAAACCCCAAATCTTAAACACTAAGGTGGCTGGGTTCCTGAGTAGTACCCTTTTGCCATTTTTCTTTTTGGGTTACCTTGTGAAACCAAAAAATAGGAAAAGGGTGCCCTTATTGTTAAGGGGCTACTCAGGAACCTAGGTGGTATGTATTGAACTGAGTGGGTTTTGTTTGGTACGCAAGATGTACTTGCTCTAAGGACTTCCTGGGTTTGGGGTTTAGGGTTTAGGCTTTCCAGGAAATTTAGGGTTTTGTGTTTAGGATTTAGGGTTTATAGGGTTTAGAGTGGGGGAACCGACTAGAAAATTGTCTTGTAGTGTCCTAGATAGTAATGAATCATACGCAGACAATCCTACATAGCAAGCATTGGGTTGTGGCAACGGAAGGTATTTTGTCAACTTCGCGACGGGCAAGTTGGACACGGCTTCACCAGCCGTCGCCAGTGGCGCGCCTGCAACCGGAAACTCCAAAGCCCTGAAATTTGCTCCGACAATCCTAAAGCTTAGACGTCTTAAACAACTGAACTATAACCCTAAACCCTAGCCCTGACTAAACCCCCAAAACCCCAAACCCTCAAATCCTAGACCGCACGCAGCATTGAACTTGAAATAGCCTCTTGCCACCCTGCTTGGAGGATCGTGGGGGTTCTATGGCTCAGGGCAGGATTTAGGGTTTAGGGTTTGGAGCAGATTAGTGGAGTTTAGAATTTCCTGGGCCAAGTAATTAACTTGGCTTATGTCAGCAAATATTGTGATCGGACTGAGTTACATCGACCCTAGAATGCCGTACCTGTTGCTGGATAACCTATTCATGGTTAGGACCCTATGAAACTAGGGTAACCGCAAAAAGGTACTACATTAGAGGGTTTAGACATGTGATAGCACTGGCTTCAAATTCTTTCGTCCATTGAAGCAGACTGTGAACACCATAAACCCGGAACCCTTGAAGCCGCGAGCCTTTCTGCTAAGCCCACAGACCCAATCCTTGGTGTCTGTGATAGGAATCGAAATAAAGGAGACAAGTACGCAGAGCTGAGTGTATCAACTTTCGTTATCATGCGGCAAAGATGATGCCGCCGATGACAAATCGTGCCAAGACTCGCCAGCCTTCTCCAGAGTCTTCATGACTACATGTTCCTCCATGCTTTCGACCAACAAAGCTGCATGCACTGCGAATCTCTGGCGCCCGGTGTCCCCCGCAACTCTGGAAGAGCTATCAAAGAGTGGCTGCGTCAGTTTCAGCGCAGGGAGCTTGCGATCGGGACTCCCTGAACCCTTCCAGAGAACTTGAAGACTCATTGAAGACTTTGCGTAGGACCGTAACCTGTAACCTTTATGACGAGTGCCTAGAGAGGTCTTGGCGGCTAGCTTAACCCTACACCCGAAGCAGTTTAGGGTTCAAAGATACTGGTGTACGGCTTCAGGGCGGTTTGGCTTCGGGCTTTGGTTGCAGGGGTTTGGATGACCAGGGTTTAGGGTTTATGTGGATTTTCTCGCCGGTAGTCCGCCATCACATGCTGACGATTGAATTTGCAGCATAAGGTTGGAGTTGAGTGTTGAAGCTACGGCTCATGTTCGCCATACGGTGTATATGTACATTGATAACTAGATAAGCAGATAGATAGATAGATGTAGAGATGATTGACTGATGGATAGTGATGAACCAACCCTCAATTTTCGAGCGTAGTCGCCCCAAGCCTAACCCTAAACTCCCTATGCCGTAAAGCCCTACTCTACCCTTGGCTTTCTTCTGGTTGGCTCTTAGGACTTTAAACTTTTTGGTATTCTACATGAACTATACTAAGGAGGCTAAAAGTTTTAACTTTTTGGAGAGGTTCAGAAGTCAGCCAAGTACCCTGTACCCTGAAGACAAGCCCCCTAAACCCTAAACCCCCAACCCCCCCCNCCCCCCCCCCCCAAAAAAAAAAAGAAAAAACAGACTCTGTTGGGAACCCCTGAACTCTGAGCTTTAAAGCCTTTAAACCACTAGCAACACAACCCTAAGGGCCCAAGCCCCGGAACCCGAATCCGGAAACGCCAACCCCTTTAGATCCCTTTAAGGAACCCTTTAAAGAGCCCGCTACGGAACCCTTTAAAGAGCCCTTCAAGGAATTTTCCCGAAACCCTAAACCCTAAAACCCCAACCCCTTCCGATGTGCTCGAAAAAGGCGACATCGAAGCTCTGAAAGCTGGCAAAGCAACCTTGAAGACGGCCGCAGGCGGGTTTAGGGCTTAAGGGTTTACGGGTTATCGGGCTTAAGGGTTATAGGGTTTAGGGCTTACGGGCTTCAGGGCTTAAGGGTTTAAGGGTTTAGGGTTTAAGGGTTTAAGGGTTTCAGGGCTTCAGGGTTTAAGGGTTTAAGGGCTTCAGGGTTTAAGGGTTTAGGGTTTAGGGATTAGGGTACAGAGTTTGGTTGCTGATGCAAGGTTTATTTAGATGAGTTTACAAAGCTTTAAAGAGTTTACGGGAGTTGAATGTTTGCGTACAGGTTTATAAGGGTTTGTAAGGCTTGTGGGTGCAGGCTTGAGGGTAACAGGGTCGCTTTACACAAGGGTTCTGCGGGTGTATCTCAGCTCGTTGAAGGGTTTGAGCGGTGCCTTTCATGAAAGATTTTGTAAGTGCGCAGGGTTCAACTCCTAAGCCGTAATGGTAAAATGTTTGTTCTGAGGACCCAAGTCTCAGGGCTTCTTTGGGGCGGGGTTCCAGTCTAGGGCCTAGGACCTGGGTTTAGGGTTGAGGATTTTACTGTAGAAGGGCGCTTGCAGGGGGGAGCAAAGGCCTCGAACAGGTTTGGGTTGCAGGGTTGTTCCGTCTGTAAGGGTTGAGGGCTTAAGGGTCTTGGGGGTTTTGGGCTGGCATTTATAAGGTTTAGGTTAAGGATTATCAGGGTTTGAGGGTTGGCCCTAAATCCCAAAACCTCTGAATCCTTAAAGCTCTTTCGTCGAAGCCAACGACCCCAGTGCCCAACTTCATCACGAAATATGAAAGCCTACTCGTGGTCAGGGGTGTGGGGTTTAGGCGTGAGGGACGGTTAGGGTTTACGGCCCTAGAGCCTAAACTCACTACGAAATATGAAAGCCCAATTCGTGGGGGTTTGGGGATGTTTTAGGTTCAAAGTCGCTCCGGGGTTGTGATTGTGTTGTAGCTGTCGCTGGATTGTTGTTGCAAACGGCATGCATGCGGTTTCGGGTGTCGAGTAGCTTCCTTTTCAAGTAGCTGCCCGAAAACTAAGGTTTATGGCGCTTGGTCAGGGTTTAGGCATGTAGAGCATCTCTGTCATCCACGTGTGAAACCAAAATACTTATGCTGATGTGGGGTTTTCCGAAAATACCCTAAATAGTAGGACGCTTATTTAAGGATCCCAAAACAAGGTACCTCTAATTTTCGGAAACTCCCATGTGAGTGATGGGGGAGGTTTCCTTGTGGCGACTGCGCAGGGCCCAGTTCGTTGCTAGACGTTTGGGGGTCGGGGCGTGGAGCTTTGAGGTTCATACGACGGCCTTGATAATTAGAATAGGGTTCCTTTAAAGGGTATTATAAGGCTACTATAAGGGATCTATAAGGGTACTATAGTACAAGGGCCTTGATAATTAGAATACGGTTTGGGGGTATATTATACTATAATTATGATAAGGCACCCCTATGTTATTTCCCTAAACTTTTGGTGTCGTGGTTTAGGGCCACAGGGGGATAGGGCTTCAGGTACAATTACATTCTCTGAACGAATCTCAAATCATATCAGTGCCTGCTACAATAAGGAACCGCATGATATGGGACGCTCGGTTGGAACCGGAGTTCCCAAGACCGTCGGTTCAAACCCGAATCCCTAGCCTAAGAAAGGGGCCCGGTTTGGGGGTTGAGGGGTTTGAAATTCAACTAAATTCAACGGTTTAGGGCTTTAGGGTTGTGGTATTCAGACCCTTCGAAATAACGCTGGCTTGAGGCAGGAAACAGAGCAAATGTGGAGGATTTGGGAAGGGGGCTGTGTTCGGGCCGCCGGCTTTCTAGGTGATACAGGGACCTTAAAAATCAGAATAAAGTCTTTGGGTATTTCGAAGTACAGTTTAGTTGGCTTTGTTTAAGGACTAGAAGGGTATGTAAGGAAGTTACTATGTTGGGGCGGCTATCTAAGTTCGGGCCCTTGCTGGGTCCCCCCAAAGGCTCCAAAGTACCTAGAGAGTAGACAGTAGGGTTTCTGTAGTAGGAATTACTATTATGATTTGGGTAAGTATCCCCCATGTAGGTACTTAGGATCCTTCGGGCACTATTGGAATGGACGACTCGTCTGAGAGACTCCCAATAACGAGCTACCGATGTACACAGCCCTGAACCCCAGTAATATAGGGGCCTTAATCATTAGAATAGGGTTTTGGGGCCCCTCATGCTATAGTATTGGTAATTCTTTTCCGAAATTCTACAAGCACCCACAAAGGAATTCATGGAACCAAGTTCCTAAGGCTGAACATTCCCGCAAAGCCCTGCGGTGTTCCAGCCCGAAGTTTGAACAAGTCGGTCTGCAGTAGGTGTACTCCCAAGCCCCGTAAACCCCTATACCCCAAACCCTAAACCTAAAACCTAAACCCTATACCCCAAACCCTAAACCCTAAACCCTATACCCCAAACCCTAAACCTAAAACCGGAATCTATTGCGAACCAAGGCCGCTCGGCGACGCTCGGGCGCAGGCGCCTTTGCGATCCTGAGCTGTGACAACCTCCAGGAGCCTTACCCTTTAGGGTTTAGGGTTTTAGGGTCTAGGGTTTAGGGTTTAGGGTAAGGCCCTTTGAGTCCAAGAAAAGCCTTAAAATATGCGTCCTTAGAGCCTTAGGGTTAGTAGCAGGATTTTGGGCTTGGGGGGTTATGTTATAGAGTAGGGTTACTACTAGGGTTCTTGGAGCTTACTTATGGGTTAATTACTCTAGGGGGCAATATAGTTGTTCGGTTGCTGTTTCGAGCCTACAAAGGGATGGTCTAGCCCGGAATTCAGACCCCCAAGTACAGTGGTTGCTTAGTAGTTTTTGGGGTTTGGGTGTTAGAGTTTGCTTACAAGCTTTTAGCATATGCTCGGGGTTATAGGATTCAGGGCGTGTTCACTGTGAGCGGCGTTTTGCGGGCCCGTAAGGGGCTTCTTTGGCTATGGAGTTTAGAATTCAACCAGACCCTCCACTTAGCCTTTTGGACCTTGCAGTTATCTGATGTTAGAGGTCGCATACGCCAATTTGAGGCTACGAAGAGAGTTCTTGCAGTCTGGCAGAGCTTCTGAATCCTTTTGGTGCTTTGTGCTGGCGGGCGGGTTCTGAATTTAGATTTGGGCTGCAGAGTCTTGAGAATTACGGCCAGGGTTTAGCGATGTACGGTTTGTAGAGTTTAGGCAATGGTCGGTAAGTTATTGAAGGCTGAATAGGACGCTTGCATCGATGGGGCCTATGTTTTGAATCCTGAACCCGAGAAGCCCTGACAGCCAGACAGCCTTAATTACTATTCAGGTCCGAGTACTCAGACAAACTGACTTAAGGTCCCTACATGGAACCCCAAACACCTATAGGCCCTGAACCCTTAAAGGTTCCTTCGGCTGCGTTCGAAGTGGGCTTCGGAAGCCCAAAACCCGTGCAGAGCCCTTACATGAGCCCTTCAAGGACTCCTTAACAGCAGGCTTCGATAGCCTGCCTACGAAAACCCTCAAGCCGCCTCGGGTCTCAGACTAGTATAGTCAGTTTTCAGCCTTCAAACCCCCAAGCCCTAAACCCTAAGCTCTTCCGGAGTTTAACTAACTTAGATTGTCATTGCGGATCACGGCATGCTTTGCTGTTTCGTCGAACCCTTGCTGGTCCGCTGGATGTTATGGGCCCCGGTGCGAAAATCCGGGGGAGACAGCGAGTTCTGCATCTACTCTCCGATTACAAACCAAGAGGGTCCATATATACACTACTGTTGTGGGATTAGGTCCCAGAAACCATCATGGGATGGTCTTTTGGGACCTAATTCCATAATGGTAGTATATATATGGACCCTCTGGGAAATGTCTTTCCTGCTGCTTGTGCTGCATGTGCTGGGCACAACCAGTTTCTTGCACTGGTGCGAGGACCCCGCAAGGAGTATTACATTACTGCCGCCGCGCCTTTTTCCACGCACGCTGACGACCATGGCGTGTGCGAGAGGGGAGCGGGAGACACGCACTCATGGACCGTTGTGTGTAGTTCGATGCGACAGGCCAGGGACCAGCTGTAAGCTTAGGGTCCAGCTCGACGGGGCCGAAACTTAATCTTCGGGTCAGTGCGCTCTACGTGGACCTAAGGCTTCGGGTACGAAATTTAGGGTTTAGGTTTCAGGGTTCGAGCTTTCGGTCTTGGGTTTAGTGGTTGAGATGTCAGCTAGGGGTTCAGGCTTCGGAGAGAATTTGCGCATAGCCGCATTCTGTGTTTGGGCAGAGGCTTCCGGAGACTTAGTTTAATTGCAACTGCTGGGTTTGTGCCAGAACCTCGGCTACTCTAATTTGTGCCGCCATACCCGGAATTTTTAACTCCGAACACCTGAACCTCAAATCCCCAATCCCTAAACCCACGGCCCCAAGTGCCGGAGAATGGTCTCGCATTTTCTGATTTGCTGAACATCACAAACTCTACCTAAACCCTAAACCCTAAACCCCTAAACCCTAAACCCTAACCTTGAGCCACAGTGCTGGAAGCCACAAGAGGAGAACGGCAGCAAGACGCGCATGGCGGTCTTGGAGATGGCAGGACACTTGAAAGAAACGAGTAGAAGTAACAGGCTGATGGGTAGTTACAAGTAGGGTTATAAGTTCCCTAATATGGGTTATAACTATAGCTATCCTACATATAACCACACTTATAGTTAACTACCCATGGACCTCCAAGTAAGGGTCCATGTACCCAAATAGTCCCTATATAGATTCTTAGATACTTTGGGGCCACAGTATATAATGTAAGTTAGAGGCCAACCAGATCGAGAGAGAGTGCGTGTGTGCAGTCCTTCTACACCTATGCTGGGTTTCGTCTGCACCAGGACGTGCTCTGCTTGGTCTGGCAGCTGCTCACCAGAGCAGACCGGCTGGAGTTCCAACAATGGTACCAGAGACTGTCTGTGGACAGCTTCGAGCCGCCCGCTGGGCCGCCTGCGAGCGCTGTGGCAGGTTCTGCAGATGTCGTCACCGTGGAAGATGACCCCATGCTGCCGGCGGAGATGCCTACGGAAAGCGCCAGCAGCTCTCATGCTCCGCGGCCCACTCGGAGGCTCGATCCGCCATTACCTTGAACAGCCTTGTNAAGATGACCCCATGCTGCCGGCGGAGATGCCTACGGAAAGCGCCAGCAGCTCTCATGCTCCGCGGCCCACTCGGAGGCTCGATCCGCCATTACCTTGAACAGCCTTGTGGGAGCGGCTGTGAGAGAGAGAGAGCTCCAAAACAGAGGTTTAGGGGTTTAGGGTTTAGTAGCTTCCGTCGAGTTTCTCAAACATGGACTATTCTTGCACGGTATTTGGAGTCTGCTCTACATTCCCAATCCTTTTCGCAGGGACATTGCCGTATGGGTGTTTAGCGGAACAACCCCGAACGCCAACCCCCTGTGTCCAACAACTGTGCGGATCTACACTTCGCGATTTTCGTGAGTGTCTATAGGGCTGTTTAGGATTATTGGTGAGTGTATACTTTGGGAATTATTGTGGGGATGCTCGCAGTAGAAACCCTTCTTCAGACCTACACTGCAGTATTTGCAGGAAGTCTGGTGCAATAGTAAAACGCCTTTCTTTCAAAACCATATAGTTACCCACGTAGAACCCTTTAACGAACCCCTAAAGGAACCTATCCTAACAGACCCTTGATTCTAGCTACCCTTGTAATCCCTTCCCCCTAATATTAAAGCCCCCCCCCTAATGTAACAACTGGATTTCGGGGCCGGGGTTTTTATATTAGGGGGGGTTTCCGGGCACAAGTCAACAGCGAGCGATTCCTGCGCAGCCCTTCCGGCTGTAGACCAGACAGTCAGCCTGCCTCGTTACTTATTTAAAGCCCTAAAGCGCAAAGCCCTAAAACCCTAAGCCCTAAACCTTAAGCCCCAAAACCTTGAGCCCTAAGCCCTAAAGCCGAAGCCCTGAAGCCCCAAGCCCTAAAGCTTTAGCCCGAGGCCCTAAGCCCTTAAACCCTAAAGCTCTGGTCTCTTCGGTCTGATTAGTACTGCTGTAGTCTTTGGCTCTATTAAAACCAATACAATCCTAGCTCCCCCCTAATGTTTTTAATTAACTTTCAATTGCGGGCCCGAAACCGCAAAATTCCGGGGTCGGGAGGTTTTAATATTAGGGGGGGCTTTAATGTTAGGGGGAAGCGATTAGCCATATAGAAGGTATGATTCTTTAAAAACCCTTTGAGGAAACACTTAACGGAAGGTGGAAAACCCTTGAAAGAACCCTTGAAGGAGCATATTCGAAAAAAGCATTGCCCCACGAGCGGAATTCTTGTGCTGACTGTGTACCCTAAACCCTAACCCCCCAAAAAAAAACTAAACCCCCAAACCCTAAACCCTGAAAACAAGAAGCTAAACCCTCAAGCCCTAAACCCTTAAGCCCTAAACCCCAAACCCCTCAGCCTCAAACCCTAAACGATAAGCCCAGCTGGCCGAGCATTAGCATCTCTTGGAGCTGACGTTTGTTACAGCTTGTACCCTAAGAACTTTAAGGGTTCTATGAAGGTACTGCTATATGGGTACTATGGGGGGTTCCTTTCCGAGTTTCAAGCTTTGAGTTTGACGGGTGTGTCTTGCCGTTTTGCCGAATGCACACGTAAAGGGTCAAGGTGTTTGGAGTGTTGAATGTCATCCTATCTCATCGTGTGGATGCCGAAATATACTTACAGGTCTTAGCATGACTCTGGGGCTGTTCCAGGCTCCTTCCTTGGGCAGAGTGTTCGACGTTTGAGATGGTGATTTTGGGGTGAAGATGGGTTGTTGAATGCTTGCAAAAATATTACTTTGAGGTTCATGGGTAGTTATAGCTGGGGTTTTTAAGTCCCTGATATGGTTTGTAACTATGGTTACCCTGTTTATAACTCTACTTATAACTTCCCTGTACCCTAAACCCTAAGAACTCTCTCTTAGAGGAACCCTACTTACAGCTCCACCTTATAACCTCTCATGAACCTCCAAGTAGGAGCGGTGGACAAAGAGCTTGCCGCCTGGATTTCTGAGAACGTTACGCAGCTCGGCTGCCGGCTCCGGGATGCGTAGCCCAGACCCTCCAAAATCCCTTAGCTAAGGTTTATACCTTAAATCAGATTAGGGATCCTACTGTAGTTTAAGGTGTATTTCGTAGTTAAGAGATATTGGATGTTCTGGGAGGGTTTAGTGCGGAGTCCTACGGAACTCGCAGGTGTAAAACGTTGAATCCTGCCCGAAGAAAATACACCTAGTAGTAGAGTAGGTAACCTTTAACCTTTTGGGGTAATATAATCCCTATCTAATCCTTGAAAAAGGTTAACCTTTGGTTCCCCATGATATCCGACAAGTAGGTACACGATACCCGAACCTCCGAGACCCCGAAGCCCTCAACGGAAGTTTCTCAGACAAGCAGTTCCCGGATCTTAGTAGCTGAGTGGATACACTTTACACTTTTGGGGATAATATTAACCACTATAACACTGTACCACTTTTTGGGCTTATGACTCAGCAACTAAGAGATTTTCAACTCTTCAGAAGGTTGTTCAACTAGGGGTCTTACTGATTGAAGGTTCTTGGGGGACCCTGGAGATGGATTTAGGGCTTCGGACCGGATGTTTCGGGCTTGTTAGGTTTAGGGCTCAGGGTTTCGGGTAGTGCATTTCCCAAAGGGTCCAAGTAATGGTATAGAACATACTTTTGGGGCCCAAATACCTACTATACCCTTTAATTTTTATTCTTCATTATCACTTTGCGTGCTCGGATAAAAAAACTGGAGGATTTGGGGGTTCGGGCATTAGGGTTTTGGCTCGTGCGAAGGAAGTAGGGTGTAGGTCCGGTGTTTAGCCCATGTGCTGGATTCAAAAGCATCCTTTCGGGGTTTAGGGCTTGGCCGGAGCAGCGAGGGCCTTTTTTCTACACTGTGTACTCGTCACAAAAGTGTCGCAGAACCTTGTACTGGACACACCCAGATCCTGCACCCACAATGCATCATCCAGTGTCCAAAAATGCTTAGACTGGAGAACCAACCTAAGTGTTTTATAGCCCGGCCGCAGCGGTCCCACTCACAAAGATCACCATCCTGTTGTATCCTTGTTCTGGCTTGGGGGACCTGTTTCCATACGGTTGATGATATGAATCTTGCATTACCCATAAGAAGGAATATACCATAATACCCATAGTTTAGGGTCATTAAGGTAATGCAGGATTTATATCATCAACCGTAGTTGTCGAAAGTTTGGACCCTGCGGTTCAGGCAGGGATCCGCATGCCCATGCACACCCAAAGCCCCTAATCCAGCAGGCTTAACTGATTGCCCTAAATTGCCAACAACATTTATTAGGGTTCCTTACAATTAGCATACTATAGTTGACTATAATATACCCTACAAAGGGCCGTAAACTATTGCAGAAACTATATTAGTGATACTAGGAACATTGCTACTAGCGACCAAATATAACAAGAAGTACGAGCAGCAGCAGCAGCAGCAGGAGGAGTAGTAGCAGTAATAGCAAGCTGCGATGGCCGAAATCAATCATTTCCCTAAATACGCTAAACAGGCCTCCGTGCATCAGGCTATTGAAATATCCAGTCGTAATATTCTGCCCTAGGCCTAGGCTCTCATCCTGAAACATCAACACTCGTGATACTGGAAGTAGTACGATACACCCCAAAATCGCTTGCTCTCAAACTCCTAACCCCACATCCCAACCACCATGATCGAAAGGTTTCCCAACTCGATGGTCGATCGCATCACACCCGCCACCACCGAGGATCTCACGAAGGGTTCGGAGGGTTAGGCTAGACCTTAACCCCCCAGCACCTACTTTTTTGTAGGGTCCCTTTGAATTCCATATCAGGGTTTATAATAAGAGCCTACAAAAAGTGTAGGGTTTGGCCGGGCTGCAGGGATTAGGATGAGGGCTTTCGCATTCAGTCTTGAGGGTTCAGCATAGCATGTGGGGTTGATACGCATGTAGGAGTTCGGATGCATGGTTTAGGGCTTTGGGAGTTTCCGACAATTAGGGGTACCTTACTTTGGGGTCCTTATAATAAGGATCCTACTATTCAGGGCAATATTTTAGCTATTTTCGGAAACTCCCATTTCAGTGTAGGGGGTTTGGGTGTTGCCTTACGTGGAGCTGCGGCTTCTGGGAGTTCAGAAAATGAGGGAACATTTTGTGGTTTAGGGTTCAGGGGTCTAAATAGTGACATCATTGTTTTCGCGACCGCTCTTACTCTAGATTCACGAAGGAACATATGGCAGTTTCTGAAAATAGGGGACCCCAATACAGTACCCTAAATAGTAGGATCCTTATTATAAGGACCCACAAAGTAAGGTACCCTAATTTTCGGAAACCCCATGTGGTGACCTCAAAGTCCGAACCTAAGCCCGCCAAACCCTAGGCACAGAAACCCGCTACCCCAAAGATCCTACACCCTCTGTAATGCCCTAAATCTTAGACCCTATACGAACACCCTGAACCCAAATCCCATAATCTTCCAAACTCTGCAGATGCCAAAACAAGTAAGAAGCAAAAGAGGGTCTAGTCTGGAATTGGGGCCCCAATACTCAAGATGTTGAAGATGTCCTCTTCCACTACCGTAGTATCTATGGAACCGCTAGGGGGAACCCTTATTCTAGAATCCGAATAAACGATTATGAAAGCCCGCATAAGACCATATGAGCCTCATACCCCAAAGTTACAAAGGGTCCAAGTACCATTATAATAGGATTTGGGCCCCAAAAGTATATAATAGACCATTACTTGGACCCGTTGGGACTGCCCCACACCATAAACTCTAGTCCTACTATATCCCCAAACCCTTAAAACCCTCAAACCCTAAGCCTTATCCCAAAGGCTCCATGTACCTGTATAGTCGATACTTTAGCCTTACAGGGGTCCCTATGTAGGTACTTTAAGGCCTAAGTATGTGGGTACATGGAGCCTTAGGGTATACTGAGCCATAGGAAGCCAAAGCTGAGCTCAAGTCAAAGTACGGCCTTGACGACGCCTGGCCGGTCGTTTGTCCCGTGGCTCATTGGATGGCTCTGACTCTGTTTGGGGTTTAGGGGTTTTAAGGGCTTAGGGTTTTGGGTTTTGGGTTTAGGGGTTTAAGGATTAGGGAATAAGGGGCTTAGCTTCGATTCTGGGAATAGATACCAAAAGGTACATATGGAACATCTACATTCATATGCACCGAACGGCACATACAGACAGTATACATTCCTATAGACCTGTAGGTACATATGGGTGGTTGTCAAAATTAGGGTCCCTTTTCGGGTACCCTAAATAATACGTGCCGTATAATATTAAGGACCCAAAAAGGGACCCTAATTTTGACAACCACCCATATAGAAAGTATACATTCGTTTACTTGTTTTTTGGCGTTTTGACGGGGCTTAGGGTTTTGGGTCGAGCGGGTCTCTGGGGTTCAGAGCCTATCCTTTACAGAGGGCCGAAGGTTGCAGGGGGTTTCAGGGTTTGGGGTTTAGAGTGTAGGGTGTAGAGTGTAGGGTTTAGGGTTTAAAGTTTAGGCTTCAGGCTTTAGGGTTTAGGACTGGAGGTTAGCAAGGTTCAAGGATTGTTGATGACCTTAGGGCGTTTCTAGGTGAAGCTCTGCCGATGGAGTGCAATCGTAGTAACGTCGCTTGTGGGTACACGGCATCTGCACACCCTTCTTGCACAAGTAGATAGCCAAAGACTACGCAGTCGAACGCATATACACATTCTGTCATGGTAATGACTTCAACCAACCAGCTGCCAGTAGTTCTAAGACGGCGGCGAAATGCAGCATGGCTTCACTGGCATTGTCGCGACGATGGAGCTGGACCGCATGTCCGCTGAGACGAACAAGGCTACACCGGGTGGTAATGGAATGGTGAAGCCACAGAAATGTCCGAGCGAGCCGTTGCCATGGCACTGGTCGGACACAGTGCCAGGCGATGTCTGGGAGTCGTTGACCACGATGCTGCGTGTGGCGTCAATCGTGGACTTGAGTGCGCGCTGTTGTGTGTATGTGCGGGTTGAGCAGTGGCCCCACATGCTTTCGTACAAAACCAGCAGCAGACAAGATCTTACGGTAAAGGCCATTTCTGCTTCCGGACAGGACTGCCATGGTCTAAACAGTCTAAACATCAGTAGCGACAACGGCAGCAGTGTATGTAAGAAGCAAGGATCGGACGCAGCACTGTTAGCCAAAGATTTTCTGTGTCTCCCCCGGACGACGAAGTAGTAGCAACAGCTGTTTCTCACCCTAAATCAGAACATGTCAAGACCTGTCAACCAAGACAATATCCCGAAATTAACCCTTAGACCCTAAACGCGAGAATCCCTAAACCCACTTCAACCCTAAGCCCTAAGCCCTGCAAGCCCTAAGCCCTGTAAACCCCAAAAAAACCTAAACCCGAAACACCCGAAGCCCGAAACCAGAAAGTACTAAGCCCTCAAGGCCCTAAGCCCCAGAAGCCCTGAGCCCTAACCCTGAAATCCGTATGATAAAACCCTGTAGATTCCTTAAAGGAGGGAGCCTTTTCAGGAACCCTAAAAGCTGTAGACACCACACAGGTGAGAAGTTCCTCCTTTGGGTGGTCGAGGACCTCCACTTCAGGTTCGGTGACAGGGTTTCAGTGTAGGGTTTAGGGTTTAGGGTTCCTCAGGGTTTAGGGGTTTAGGGTTTTAGCGTTTTGGGTTCCTCAGGCCAGGCTTTAGGGGTTTAGGGTTTAGTGTTTTAGGGTTTAGGGGTTTAGGGTTTAGGGTTTTAGGGTTTAGGGGTTTAGGGTTTAGGGTTCCTCAAATGGCTACTGTCGGGGATCTATAGGGTTGTAAAAGGGTTTAGGGCCTTAGTGATGTTCAGGAGGCTTTGGGGTTGGGGTTTAGGGTTCAGTTTAGGGGTTAGGGTTCGGCTTGAGGGTTAGGGTTATCATATATAGGGTGTAAGGAGTACTCTCTGAGGGTATTGCAAGCATTCTATGCCGGTTCAGTTTATGGTTTACAGTTAATAACGGGGCCTTAATAAGTACCTATACTATTTTGAGGGCTCCCTATTATTATGGTATACTATACCGCAAAACCCTATTCTAAGTATTAAGGCCCCTATAGTAAGTTCATGCTTCAGTGGTTCCGGAAACCCTAAACCCTAAACCCTAACCCCTAAACCCTAAACCCTAAACCCCGGCTGTTCGAGCTTCATTGCCGGTTTCGTTGCTACCGTGCGGGATTTCCCATCTCTTGGTCATGGCCCCAAGGCCTATGACCTTGTGGAAGCTACGGCTTAAGGTTAGGGCTCAGGGTTTGAGGCTTAGGGTTTAGGGCTTAGGGCTTAGGGTTTAGGGGTTTAGGGTTTAGGGCTTAGGGTTTAGGGTTTAGGGTAAACCCCATAAAGTTGGAAACCGGATTAAGGCCAAATAGTGCTGGGATTCCCTATACATTACTCTTAAGGATGGAGGCTATTGGGTTTCCAACTTTTGGGCTTCTACTGTAGGGTTTAGGGCTTAGGGTTTAAGGCTCAACTTGAGCTGGAAACCGAACGATATCTGTGTTTCGCCTCAGGACAGCAGTCGATCATCAGACCTTTGCCCTTCATGTGCAGTCACTCCTTAACCTTCAACCTTAAACCCTATATCCTAAGCCCTAAACCCGAAACTCTAAGGCCTAAACCCTAAGCCCCAAACCCTGGAAGGCTTTAGAACCTCATCCCTAAGCCCGAAAGCTTGCGTGTGCGAGTGTGTCTTCTGTCTGCGCGCCTCCCCGGCTCCGTCTCTCTCCTTTCTTTTTGTAGACAGTGTTCTTATCGTTACAGCATTGCTCTGAATGTCGTGAGCAGGTAATCATAGTCGAGCTTGTTGATTGTTGTGCTAGTGTTTACGGCTTTCGGCATGCTTGAAGCTACCTGAACTTGCGTGAGGACAAGTTCCCGCGTGGGCGACCCGCGTGGGACAAGTCTTTCAGCTGCAAGCTGCGCAAGCGAAAGCCCAAATGCTAGCCCTAACCTTAAGCCTTAATCCTCGTCAGAGTAAATAGATCTACCCTAGATCTAAGGATTTTCGACGGTCATCTCGAGTGCTGATCGTCCTGACTTCGAACATCTGGGGACTAAAGTTGCATTTCCTTTTGCATACGGGAAGTCGAGAAGCTGCACAAAGCTTCAATGCTAAACCCTGCACCCTACTTCTATAAGCCTTGCCCACTAGGGATCCGACCTGCCGTGACCCCTCAAACCTATTCGAGTCAAGTAATGTAGGGTCCTAAATAATTAGCAATATTTTCGTAGGGGTTCCTTCTTGTAGTCATTCAGATACTCCCCCGCCCAAAAAAAATATTAGAATTCTTAAGGCCCCGAGAGTACGGGTTCCCAGAGTGCTAATGCTTGAGGCTAAATGTGCTGAGGAGTTTGATACCACTGGCTCGGATCGGGCTAGGAATTAGTGTTTGTTGAGGTGGGAAGGGTTTAGAGTTTGGGGCTTTAGTGTTTGGGCTGAGTTTTGGGCAGATCATGAAAAGGCTGTAACTTGAATAAGTTTCTCATGATACGTCGAAACAGGTCGCTCAACCTTCACGCCTTGCCGTATGTCCTGGAAGTGAGCCCTTAGTAGTTTCCATGAGTATCTCCTGAATCCACTAGGTGATCACACCCACAGAGACCCCCGCGAAGACACACATACACATACACACGCACTCACCCACTCACTACAGTCTCATAAATACAACCTGTCGTTGTACCTCTGACTACGATCAGGGTACCTAGGCCCCAGGGACCCGAAGTGACCTCCCCTTCAAGTGGCATATACTGGGCTTTGGAGTACCATACTTTAATACTTTTGTCTTGAAGGAACCATTATGAAATAGAAGTTTATACTTTTTTCTCCTTGGTTACTTAAAAGCCCAGTATAGCACCGCATCATGCATGTCACGATCCTGGAACATGACCCTGTACTACATGCGTCACGAAGGTCCACAAGTGGAAAGTGCATCTTTGTTGAAGATGTCTTGCCCTACGCCGCTCGGGTGCACAATACAGATGTGGGCGAAAGTTCCTTGGTTAGAAGATTTTGTATCAGGGGACATCCATAGCCGGCCACCTGTAGGCCGTCTGTTTGGATAGGAGGCTCCTAGACCCTTAGAAGCCTACAGCTTCAACTACAAGCCCGCAACACTCGTTCGTTTTGTTCTCTCCGAAGCCCGTCATCCAGTCGCTGACATGCCCTCTACCAGATTGTACCCATCCCAGGTCTCGTCTACCTTACTTAACCAGTGATTCCTTGTTTTGCTGGATTGAATTGTGGTCCTTTAAGCCTGTGAAGCAAGATAGCCTTAAATGCCAGGTGTTGAACCCCAATTCCTGGCAACCCTGCTTATAGCTACTCCGCACCTCCCGGGACCACTTCAAATCATTATGAACCATAGAAACCTGAGCGAAATTTTCTAGAATCCCGGCACAGCCCTACGTATCGCTACCCATGGTATCTCCAAGTAAGGAGCTGATGAAGCTTCGGCTGCTCAACGGTGTCCACCAGGTACGCGCTTGATCCTTTTAGGTTCCTGTTTGTAAGGCTGTCGTAAAGTATTGTTTTTGGGACCTACATGGGGCCCTATAGAAACTTCCCAAATAGCCCTTCAAGTAAGGACTATCCCCTGAAAAATCGAGGGCATGTAGTGCCATGGAACATATATTATTCCTGTATTGTTTCTTGAGATGATACTGGGTTTTCCGAGGTTTGGGACTCAGGGTTTGGGACATGATTGGTTTTTACAGCGTCTTATATAAACAATAAGCGACCCGACTAAAACACAGTTATATAAGATATAATACGATGTATACCGATATATAATATAGTATAACAATTGCAATAACAATATATATATATAGAGAGATAATAATAATATATATATATGTATATGTAATATGTATATAATATATAATGGTACTATTTAATATGTAAATATAATTTCCTTAGTATGCTGTAGCATACCCCCACAACCCGATTCTAAGCATCAAATCCCCTGCAATCCCCTACATATAATGGTTCTAGATTTAGGGTGCTGGTCCAAGCTCTTGTTTCTTTGGGGGTTGCGCGTCGTCGAATCATGTTAACATTTTCTGGGAGTGCACAGGGCTGTTTCGGATGATGCCCTGGGGCCTTCCGAGCATGTTGTAGTTCACATTTTCGACGCCCAGACAACTTATACTTCGGAACATGACCGAACAAGCCCCTAAAACCGAACGCTTAGACCCTTCACCCTACCATAAACCCCGAGACCTAAACCCGAACCAACCAGAAGCGGGGAAGCTGAATGGGCTTGCTGCAGGCTCTATCGTATCCAGCAGCGCTGCTGGGCCATGCCCTCGTGCACGAGGCCCCTTTTGGGTCTATAAGTAAGGGTGTAGGGTTTAGGCTTGAGGGTTCAGGATTTAGGGTTAAGGTTTCGAGTTTGTTATGAGAGCAAAGCTTGAAATAGTTGTGTGGAGGGTGCAGGGACCACTGATCAGTCAGATTCGCATCAAGAACTTATGGATTGAGGAGGTTCGGGTTTAGGAGTTTAGGTCTGTGCAGCGTTTGGCGCAGACAGGTCTTAAGTGGGTGAGTTGAGCGTTTTCATGTCAGGGGTGCAGATGGCTTTGTGTGCCCCTCCAGTGTTACCCCACCTGCAGGACACTCTCAAAATCAAGACCTCAACCCCAAGCCCAAAACTGATTCACTAAACCAGTTCGTAGAACCCAACCTAGGTCTTATATATAGGGGCCTTAACAATGACCTATACTATTTTGCGGGTTCCTTATTATAACTATCTACCTTAAGCCCGTAGCAAGCCAGAAAGCTCCTTTGCCTCCCTAAACCCTAAAGCCTAAATCCTTCAGCTCTAATTAACCCTAAACCCTTCCAGCACCCCCCAAGTACCCTTTAATAGAGCCCTTATGGTCCTTAATAGTGGGTATTTAAGGTACATTAGAGGGTAATTGGGGGGGGTCTCGGTAAACATAAACCCAAAACCCTTCAAATCCTTAAGCCAAAACCCTTAGGCCCCAAGCCCGGAAGCACAAGAGGCGCTCGCGGATGCTCGCATTTCTGGCTTCTTGAAAGTACCGGGCTCGGTCTGGCACTGTAGCATTTAGGGTTTCGGCTTCAGGGGTTTAGGATCTGGGGGTTTGTGAAGTTTAGGGGTTTAGGGATTAGGGGTTTAGGGGTCTAGGGTATAGCGTTTGGGGGGGTAGTTTAGATTGTCGGGTCGGATCCTCTGTTATTTTCGGGTTTAGAGCTTATAGGTTGAAATCCTTTATGTACACCCCAATGAACACCCAGTGTCTCTTTTCCTTAAACTCTCTGAGAACTCACGGTTGGGTCTCAGACTCCAGCGTCTTGGCGTTTTTGTTTAGGGCTCAGGGTGTTTGTTGGGTTTAGGTCGGGGGGGCTCCCGTAGCCTTACCCAGAGCCTCCAAAAGCCCTTAATTAAGGAATATACCTTAAATTATAATAGGATCCCTTATATGATTTAAGGTATATTCCTTAATTAAGGGGTTTTGGAGGCTCTGGGTAACAAGCATCAGAACAGGGTCCCCAGCACGCTGGCTCTTAAATCATGGCGGGGTTCCTCCATCAGAGGACCTATTTCCCCAGAGATAATTGGAGTTCGATCGACCTAACCTTGGGGTACCTTGTTTAGGGCTATGCTTACAAGAACGATCCGACGAGTTAGAGTGCATGCATGTTCTGAAACTCCCAAATGGCAGCCCTGAGTTAAGCTCTATGATTCAAGCTTAGGGCCTTCATGGAAGACGCATGGGGCCTCCAAGTGGCCGGCCGTTCGGCATCGAGGTCTAGGCTTTAGGGTCGTGCCTGGACAATTTGGGAGTTTCCGAAAATAGGGGACCCTAATATAGTACCCTGAATAGTAGGATCCTTATTACAAGGACCCCAAAATAAGGTACCCCCAATCTTTCGGAAACTCCAATTTGGAAGACTTTCCTTCCAAAGACTCCAAGCCCTGCCCCTCAACCCTAAACCCTAAACCCTAAACCCTAATCTATCCCGCGAGGTTATCCCTTGATCCCTTTCCCCTAGACTCAGACCCTGAGCCTGTAAATCTCCATGGGTAAACGAAAAAAGTCAACCTGTAAAACTCCAGCAGTGTCTTCGGAGAAGATCCCCTCAACCCTCACACCCAAGCCTTCAACACTTAAGCAACAAAGCAAAGCCCAAAGCCGCATAAACCCTGAACCCAAACGCAACACCGCTACACCCCAAACAGCTACGCCCGAAGCCAGAACCAACTCCCCAAACCTTACCCAAAAGCTTAACACTTGCGCTAGACTTCAGAATCTCAGAATCATGCCCTCAACCCCAAACCCCAACCCTAAACCCTAAAAACTAAACCCTAAACCCTAAACTCTAAACCCTATAAACCCTATTAAAAGACCCTGAAGCCTTGAAGGTTTACATGGCGGCTGCAGGGCGCACGGTGCCCCCAGTGGAGGGGCTCGGCAAGGCCCCCCTTTAGGGTTTAAGGGAGATGATCTCTCGGGTTTGGGCTTTTGGGGTTTTAGGGTGTGGGATCTAGGGCTTTGGGGTTTTAGGGTTTAGGGTTTATAGGGCTAGGGTTTATAGGGTTTTGGGTTGCAGGGAGATGATCTAGGGTTTGGGGGATGGTTTATAAGACTTATAATAGTTTGATTTTGAGGATGTGGCTGGGGATAAGGACATAAGTTTAAAGTGCCGGCACACAACAAAAGCTTCGAGATTGTTCAGGTTCGGGGAATTATGTCTGAAGATGTGTTTAGGCCTGGGGGGGCGAGCATGCTTTAGGGCATTAAGACGACGACGTGGGATTAATCATCAGGATCTCTCCGTCTTTCTTGCCGTGGGCAATACGTCTCCGTTTTGGTCTTTAAGGTGTAAGGGTTTAGGATGAAGGGTCTTTAGGTTGCTGGGGGATTTTGAGATTTCATGGTTAAGGATATTTGTGGAACCACATACTGTCCCGGCTGGCGAAAGAGTATCTGAGTGGTCCTACATTTACCCTAAGGGTCCATGTGCACACATAGTTATACTTTGGGCCCATTGCATATATAAAGGGACTACTTCAAGGCCAAAGTATATGGGTTTAGGGTTTATAGGGTTTAGGGTTTAGGGTATACACTATGTGGGTATATGAACCCTTAGGGTTAGCATCAACCCTAACCCTGCACTGCCGAGAGCGCCTCTGGCCATGTACGTAGGCGCACGAGGCTCCGACTGATACCCCCGACAAGCATCAAGTATACTGTTTATATACTCTCATTATAGTCAGTAGATATTATATACTAGTACAATACTGCACATCATATAATACTCTGTATCTACCTATCTATCTATCTATCTGTATGTCTGTATACAATACTAATACAATACTAGACGCTACTATCAAAATTCCGGCATCTTCAGGGGTGTATTGCAGGGAGGCTGGAACCACAGGCGGAATCACGTCTCTCCGTCCGGTGCACGTCTCTCCGGCCGGTGAAGCGCAAGCCCTCGACTTCAGCCAACACAAAACCTCTCCTCCTGGGCCGTCCCCATGGAGCGAGCCAGCAGGGGCTCTCAATGTGATGGTCTTTGCATGTCGTACCAGACTTGGTTTCTATAGCGTATCTTTCACTGGTACTGCAGCTTGCCACCGTGTCGAATTCCTGAAATTGAAGTCCAAGATCTCATGCTGCTCCTCAGTTCGATGCTGAAGAAGACACCTCAACATAAACCTTAGACACCCCAAAGCCCTTAAAAGCCCTGAAACCCTAAACCCTAAAGCCCTAAACCCTACCCCGAACACCCCGGCGGCAGGAAGAGTGGTGTCGAACCGTCCTGGATCGGTTTGGCAATCCTGCCGTGCGTGACACCATCTTCCGTCTCAATGAGGTCTGGTCCTTGGTTGAGAGCCGAGAAACTGTTGGCCTGCGCTTTGGGGTGTGTTATGACTGTTGTGCCATGACGACAAAGGGCTTGTCCAATCATATTGTACCAACTATGGAATTAGGTGGTTTGGGTGGGTTGTTTGGGTGGGGGTGTCAGCGTGGAGATTTCTATGTTGAACCCATTGTGGTTTTCGTTGGGCTCAGGGTTGATATCAGCCCAAATATTGGCCGAGAATGACCAAGGTACGGTAGCAAAAAGGAAAATCTACTCACTGTTTAATGTTTAGTGGACATGACTTTTCAAGGTAGGGGTTTAGGCTTTCGCATGTTCGTTTTTCAGCTCTGATCCTAGTGTTTTCATTGATCATGGCTCTTCCATGTTTTCAACAGCGCTGCGATTGGTGCACTCATCCGTTGTTAATAATGACATTATGACTGTCAGCTTCGTGCTTGCCAGACATAGATGGGTGTTTGTGCTTACACAGTTGTATCTCTTCGTGTCTTTAGTCTAGGGCTGTCCATCTTTGCCACGCTCAAAGACTTGTGCAAGAAGCCTGCAGCTGTTATGCTACGCAGACTTCGCACTATGGCATGTGGAAAGAATGTCGTTTCTCCTTCTTTTGCACTAACACTATTGAGGATACCCTAAACCCTAAACCCTAAAACCTAACACTATTGTAACACTATTGAGGATGCAACGAACCGCATGGCCTCGAGCTCAGAGCTGCTTGTACTAGGCACACCGCCTGAGTGGCTTTGATAGGGAGAGCCAAAAGGGTTTAGGGTTCAGGGTTTTTCTGGTTTTAGGATTTTCGGGTTTTTGGGGTTTTAGGGTTTAGGGTTTAGGGGACCCCCAAAAAGGACATAAGCATAAGCATTTTATGGGGATATCCCTACCTTAATGGGCTTCATTATAAGGGGGTTTATGTGGGATATCCCTATCCTTTATTTTTGCTTATGTGCTTTTTTGGGGCCCTATTTGACTTAATCAAGTTCATTCACTCCCTGTGGGGCCAAAACTATGCGAGAGTCTGCAGAGCCATCGGGAGCTGATATTGCAGGTCTGAAGATGCGGGGATGATTTGCCGTGTTTCCGAGGTTTTTAGCATGTTGCATGGTGTAGGACATGACCTCCAACCCGGTCGGGTTTGGGCTTGTGCTTTCTGACTTACAGCTATGGTTGATGCTTGACGGGTCACTGCTGTAACTTGTGGGGTGCGGGTCGGTTTGGGATTTGGGTGTCGAGTCTATTGGGCTTGGGTTTTCGAGGGTTGTTTTGAGGAGTTGCAAGTTTTCGGCTAGCGACCCAGGCAGTGCCTGTAGGTTTGTCACGTCCTGGAAGAGAAAGCAAATCTATGCATGTGAGGGACGGATCGGAAAACCTAAACCCTAAATTTCAACCTCTAAACTCTAAAGCCTTAGACCAGGCCCTAGACCCTGAACCCTGAAGCCTCAAACCGAACCCAGGTTGCAGGATCATTTTGGGCTACGAAGCTTGAGGAATTCACTGTGCTGGACTATGTGCATCCAGCTTCCCCAAGCCTTTGAACCCTCAATCCCGAGCCTTAAGACCGTAAGTTCCTAAAGCCCAAACAAGCCGAAGCGCTGACGCCTGAAACCCAAACCAAAGCTGAATCCCCGTCTCTCTTTACCCTCAACCTTTGCAACTGGGGAAGGGCCTGTGCCATCCCGTAAGTCTGCACAGCTCTAGACCCCGCATCCATTCCCATGACTAATGTAGGAACCTGATTAAGAAACCCTGGGCCTATAACCCCCAAAATAGTAGGATTCATATATGGACCCAAGGTTTCTTAATCAGGTTCCTACATTCCGGAACTCAATTCCGGTTTCGAGCGTGGAACTCTTGTCTTAGGTGCCGAAACCACTGGAAGCGGTATGCCCATGTAGTCCTTAGGCATTTATCTGATAAGTATAACATACCCGTTAAACTTTAACCCATTCTACTTATTAAGGCCCCGATATTGATTTTTACTACCAAGAGGGTCCATATGCACTACCATTATGGAATTAGGTCCCAAAAACCATAATGGGGGTGGTCTTTTGGGACCGAATTCCATAATGGTAGTATTTATGGACCCTCTGGGTAATAAGGACCCCAAGGTATATAACCTTAATATAGCCATTATATACCCATTATGTAGCCCTTTTAGGTGTTGGATGAAGTTTGTGCGCTCCGAGAAGCCGAGGCGGTATCGCTGGCCCCATGTCTCGAAGAGGCGGATCTTAACGGCGTTCTATCAGAAGGGCTTCTTAGCAAACTTTTGGTTTTTGTTATTATAAAGATTGTTGGTAATAGTTTGCATTTATGATTTTACTTGTTGGCATTATTACCATTATTAAGTACTATTATTCGTATATGTTCTTCTTTTACTATTATCATTATTACTCGTAAGTATTATTGTTATCGTTATTGTTACTATGTGTGTTGGATCATTTTTGTTGTTATTCGTATTATGAATAGAATTCTTGTTATTATTTTTATTTGTAGTAGCCGTCGTCGTCGTCATAATCGTAGTTTGACCTCAAACCCCAACTCTCGATGAATCGAAGCCAGGTCTTTAAACGTTTCCATTGAGCGCTGGGGTCAAGTGTCAAAGCCCAGAACCATTGATCTTAAACACCGCTAACTTGCAGTAACCTGTACTTCATAGTGTCGATGGCCCCTTTCTGTTGAGCTCTGCAAAACCCCGCTAAGACCCTGTAAAACCAAACCCTTTGCGATGAGAGCCTTGCAAAACGATTCTAAACAATTCAAACGCCCTCCACCTTGGACCCCCAAACCCTTAAAGCCATAATAAAGAAGCCTACACGAAGCCAAACCCCAAGCCCTGAACCCAGAACCCTAAAGCCTAAACACCCGAAAGGCCCTCAAAAAGAAAACACCCGAAGCCCTAAACCATAGAAGCCTAAAATAAGAGTTCTGAGGATGCCGTTTCCGATGGTCCGCCGCTGTCACGGCCCCGAGCCCCAGCCTTCTCTGTAGCTTGGGTTTGGGGTTTAGGGTTTATCAGGGGTTTGGGGTTTAGGTTCCTTTAAAGGGCCCTTTGAGGGTACTCTATAGGGCTTTGGGTGCAAGAGTTTGGTTTGGGGTTTGGAGATGAGGGTTGAGTTGGGTTTGAGGCTTGGGGTTCAGGGTTATAGGCTTTTGGGATCTATTGGGTCTGGTAGTCTAGGGTTTAGTTGGAGCTGACATGTTTGGTGGCGTAGAGCTTGGGGTCTAGAGTCGCTAATGGCTTCGGGTTTCGTGGCTGTTAGCTGTAAGCATGAATACATTACTGCCCGAGCCCAATTTGTCGAGGGTCGTGAAATTCACCCTGATGAAAATTTTAGGGAGAGCCTGGCGAATTTCAGAATCCCAGGCGGGCCGCGTGGAAATATCTGGCTTCGGGCTCAGACCAGAGATTACCACACTCTTGAGCCCTAAATCCTGAAACCCGAACTCCTAACCTCTAACCCTTGAACCCTAAACAACTCATACGGCTGATGGACAAAATCCTGCATTACCCATAATAAGGAATATACCATAATTCCCATATTTTAGGGTCCTTAAAGGTCATGCAGGATTTTGTCCATCAACCGTACCATTACAGAGTTCCTTATGGGAACCCAAGCCCCATATGAACCCTGGTGAACCCCAAGCCTTCCCTATAAGCCCTGCGCCCTCGAGCCCCTAAACCCTAAAGCCTTATAGAGCCCTCAAGAACCCTTAAAGTAGACCCTTAAAGGCACCTAAGCCTTATAGACCCTGAAGCCTAATAGAGCCCTGAAAGTACCCTTATAGAAACCCTGTTGAGGTCCTGTATAAACCGTCAAGCCTTGTAAGTCCTAAACCTTAATCGCCTTAATCCCCGAAACCCTAAACCCGATACAAACCCGACAACCCGCAACAAACCCGAAACCCTTGAAGCACCCTTACAGTAACCCTTATGGAGCCCGTTAACGGATGAAGCTTGAACCCTAAACCCCAAACCCTGAAGCCCCCAAAGCCCTTGAACCCTAAACCCTATAAACCTTAAACCCTAAAGCCCCAAAAGCCCTTGAACCCTAAACCCTAAAACCTAAATCCTAAAGCCCCGAAAGCCCTTGAACCCTAAACCCTAAACCTTAAACTCCAAAGCCCCAAAAAGCCAGGATGGAAGTCGAGGCCCTGGTTCTGCCTGTCTCCTGCTGGGTACGCCAGCTTGTGGGCGCAGGCCCACTTCGGAACTTCAGGGTTTGGGGGTTTAGGTTTATAAGGCTTTTAGGCATTGCAGGGTGTATGCTTTCGGGGACTTGAGGGGTTTAATTATGGGGTTTAATTACAGACTATAGAGCTTATAAAGGCTGGTACCATCAGGGTTCTGCATGGATTTAGCATGAGTTTACAGTGTTCAGGGGTCAGGGTTTTCGAGCATTTTAGGGGTTCATAATGGTTTATAGGGGTTTATAGGGAATGTAGACAGGGCTTTCCGGGATTTTCGATTTGCAGGGTTGCAGGGTTAGTAGTGCCCAGGGGTTTAGAGTTGTTTGGTGCTTCTCTTCTTCCTCCTCTTCTTTAAATCAAGACTCTAAGCCCAAAGCCTTAGACCATAACCCTTACCCATAAACCTTAAAAGCAACACCTTAAGCCCTATATGCATGCTGCGCTCAAGAGCTGGTGCACTTCACTGGTGCTTAAGGGAGTGTGGAGGAAGGATTACAATGTCTACTATATTATATGGGACTCTGTAGGAACTATTTACTAAAGACTTCTCCTTAAGCACCAGTGAGGCACGCCTGCCAACGCACCTTCACTTTAAGTGCAAGGTGATGCAGACGGCCTAGGAAATAGAGTCTATAGTGCAAGGTATACTCCAAACTCTAAACTTGTCAACGCATACAACCCTGGAAGCCACAACCCCCCGGAACTCGTCAAAACAAGACAGAGAACTATGAGGCCTAAACCCCAAACTCCGAAAGGAGTAGCGCAAGCAATCACACTGTCTCACGCTATGAATCTTAAACCCCTGCAAACCCGACAAAACAACAAATCAGAAATCCCTCGACCCTGTTTTCCGCCGGTTCCTAAGTGAGGCTATCTCTCCTGGCTGTGGTCACAGGAGCTCAAACTTATAAACCCTAAACTCCTAAACCCAACAAGAGCTTTCAACTGCAGATACGAAGCTGGCAGAGAAATCCCTGAAAGAAGAGATCCCGGCGCTGAACCGAGATGACAAGAGCGGCGCGGTGAGAGGCGGGGATTTTCAAAAACAGTTTTGCCATGTAAACTTGGGGTTTAGGCTTTGGGGCTTAAGTTTTTTAACCATGAGCCCTAAACCCTGAACCTTGAATCCTACACCCTAAAGTGTTTGTCTCAATGACCCTTTAAAAGGAGCCAAGAGACGAATCACATATGACGCCTCGCTAAAGCAGGACCAGCCTTGGCAGCTTGGGCTGCAGAGGGAAGCGCGCAGGAGGCTTTCCCATCGCCGGGATTGGAGATTTTTACGGCTGTGTTACGGATTCAGTTTGGGCTGGGGTTACCCAGTTTGGGGTTAGCTCAGCTCAGGGTGTTAAGGTTTCAATTTTTAATTCAGGACAATGCAGGTTTTAGGGTGTTGTTGATAGGAGGCTTTAGGGTTTGGGGTTTAGGGTTAAGGCTAGGTTTTCACCGGCCCAGATCGTTGTTGATCTTTGGGCTTCAAGAAGCTAGAGGGTCCATGTACCCAAATAGTATATACCTTAGGCCCAAAGTACCCAAAGATGGGTTACGGCCAAAGTATGTACAATTGGGGTACGCCCCTAGCGGAACATACATGCAGTGTTTGCGTTGCTGTCTGGCCTGTCAAGGTTACGTTTGGTGGCTGAGGCCTTTAGATTCGGTTATGTCGGGGGTTCAGGGGCATGCGCGAATTTTTGTCCCGCGTGATTGGTGAGGGCTTGGTTTAATGTTCGGGGCTCATGGTTCCCTTTCGGGTTTTGCAGGGACGACTGCAAGCTGGATGTTTGCCATATACAACTAGACTATAACACTCCGTATTTTTAGCTGCTAAACACACTTTCTTCCACATTAGAAATATGTATATTGCACACAACCTGCTGCAAATTGAAAACGTGAAGAAAAGCAAAGCGCCAGAAACAAAAGGGCTATTTTTTTAACGCAGACGGCCGGAGACCGCAAAATAGCCAAGTTTGCCACCGCAGAGACTTTGATCAGGCATTTCATAATAAAACCAGCCACACAAAGACAAAGGCAAACAAAGCATATGACAACACTCCACGACAATCACCTCGACAAAGAACCCTAGGGCACCGAACGCAGAAATCAAAGGAAGACAACAGAAGAACTGCAAGAGCAAGCGCTGGAGGCAAGCATATGTACTCGGTAGAAGTGATGTTTTACAAGCCAAAGTCGGAAAAAGATGATGCCATCAAAACCGCGATTGAAGACAGAAAAGGAAGGCCGTTAATCTATTTCTGAAGAGAACAAAAGAATGCCAACGTAACGGCAACGAGATACACGAAAGATATAGGGAGAAGACGGATATACCACTACGAGAAATACACGTGGGCTTCATTTCAGAAACCAACGCCCGCCTTAACGACCGACCCAACCATGGAAGACGGTTTACATTACATGGCGAACTACATTGATTGTAGCCACAACAGTGTCGAGAGAGTGGGTGGGATGCCGGGTTATGACCCAGAGCGGGAGAATTTAGCAAACACCGCAAACGTAAGCATGGTTCACAGATACATTCAGACCCCATTAGACCGCGAGATTGAAAACTTTCAGGAAGCAAGGCAAGTAAAACATTACAGCGAGAACGAGTGTTGGTTTGATGACTGCTTTGTATAAGGACACCCTTCTGGGAGAAATGATAAGGGAAACGAGCCGATTGACAAAATACAGGATGTTGAAGATAATCAACCGGACCGAGGATGATGCTAGAACGAACGGGGCATAGATTTGGTGCTCTTCGATCACTATGGCATCCAAGTTTTAATCTCTGACTCAAGTATAAATCCGATATTTAAATAGGCCCCTGCGAAATACAACCACTATACACCGGCATTATATTTAAATAGGCCCCTGCGAAATACAACCACTATGCACCGGCATTATGTGCTGTAGTTAAGAAGAACCACTTAAGATACCACGCAAGTGATGATATATAAGTGCTATGACAGATGATTTCAATCATTGACACCTGCGACATTTCAGTTAAGGCTTCTCCGGAATATGATTCTAGGTGCCCCAGTAGTACCCTTTTACCCTTTTTCATTTTGGGTTCCCTTATTAAAACCGAATCGTAGGAAAAAGGGTACCCTTATTGTTAAGGGCCTACTGGGGAACCTAGGATTGAAACTAGAAAGATGAGCCAGTGGAGTGTAGAATGATACACTCTTTAAGCGAAGTAAGTAAGAAATTCAGAGAGCGTCACAATTACACTAATTACACTATGATTTATGACGAAGGAGGATCACATTCGCAGTAAAGACACAAGATTTAGTTACAAACTTCAGAGTTGGCAGTGGCAGTATATCAGTAAGAACTGACCAGATATACACCACAATGTCGAAAGCAATGTATGATTTCAACAGTAAGAAGGCGCTCCTCAACCCCTTACATAAGTCATACTACAACGAGTTGGATACGGAATTGTTGAAGGAGAGTCGGACAATCCCGCCAGTGTAGAGATAACTAATCCGAGAGCTGAACGCCTGACCACAAAAACCCTGAACCCCGAAGATCCCTGAAGCCTCATTAGGGGTGCTCACCATAATTTCTGTGTAATGTAACCGAAAACCTATTCTAGCTTTTGGCCCCCATGCGACACCCCATGACACCCTCGAGAACTACATTCAACTATATGACACCATATTGACGCCATAATCTAGCGATAAATTCAGACACATAAACCCATTCCACGACAATACTGCTGATAATATAAATCCTGCATCACCCATAGTAAGGAATATACCATAATTCCCATAGTCCAGCGTCATTAAGGTAATGCATGGTTTATATCATCAACCGTATTGAAGCTTTTTGAGCCTTATAGAAACCGCGATGACCCGAGCCGCAGAGGCCGCTGCGTCCTTCCTCGAGACGGCTTTTGGGGCAAAGGCCAAGATTGGGCTTAGGGCCTAGGGTAAGGCTTTAGGGTTTAGGGTTTTAGGGTTTAGGGTTTAGGGTTTGGGGTAAGGCTAAAGGGTTAAGGGTATACGGTTTAGGGCACAAGGTTCAGGGTTTGGGGTTGACGAAACTCGAAAACGACAGAATGCGAAAGGCCCGAATACCATGGAATCCACGACGGATGCGTCCCATTAACCTCCGGACCTTGGGGAAATGAGGCCTCACCGGAAAGAACGCAAACACCCCAACCAACACTAATCTGCCTACTGTACGCTTCTTACCTGGGCCCAAACCCTAAACCCAAAGCCCTTTACTATAGACCATAAACCCTAAAGCTTGGAAAACCCTGTCTGTGTGCAGGCCGCGCGCCCTGAGGTGACGAAGGTCCTGGCGGATCAGTTGCAAATCCTCAAGGATCGGGTTTCGGGCGTATTGTTTGGGTTTAGGGTTTAGGGTTGGGGGTTTAGCGTTCAGAGTTCAGGGTTGTTTGTAAAGGCTTCGTGGAGTGGACGACGAGCATCATAGTGTTGAGGATCAGAACAAAAGTCATTGCTCTTGAAATTAGGGTTTAGGGTCATCTAAAACCCATAATCCCCTCAACCCTAAGCCCTGAAACCTAAAACGCTAAACTTGAGGAGGAGGAGGAGGCCCGACGTCAGCAACCCTAGTTCTGCGAAGCCTGCGGGGACCGCTGCATGCTGTCCAGAGTCTGGGGCGCCACCGGAAGTCCCAAGCTTCTGAAGACGGTTTAGGGTTTAGGGTTTAGACTGGTGTCAGCAGCAACGGGAAGAGCGGGAGCGGCCACAGCTGCAAGAAGAAAGCGCGCAGCTAAAGCAGCAGCTTTTGCGATCTCTTAGGTTGGCTTTGAGACCCAACGGCAGTCTTCCAGCCTGCAAAGAAGAACATTCTTGGGATGAAGGTGGTCTGCTGGCTCATGCTCCAATGTTTAAGGGTTACAGGTGAGGAGAAAAAGGCAGACTCAGGGTCAAGGCTTCTGGCTTGCACGGTTTCGGATTGACTGTGGACTCAAGCCTTTTTGAGGGTTTAGCCTTGGGTTTAGAATTTAGGGTTTAGGGTTTATACGGTTCTGGTTTAGGGTTTGTGTGGTTTGGATTGGAGGTTCAGCGGTGCAGGGGTTTAGGAGTTTAGGAATTTACCTGGCAATTAGCCTTCGAGAAGGCGGGAAATTTAGTCAATGCTTGTTTCGGGTTTAGGATGATGCATCGATGCGCAGAGTGACTCAAGAAGCAATAGCATGATTCCGAGGCCCCTCGCCCGAGTTTCGTGGAGGTGCAACACGCTTCAGACTTTATGACTTTTATGTGCATCTGATGCCCGAACAAAAATATGTAGCAAGGCTTTGGGTGGTACTTTTTTTGAGCCTTCATCACCAGGAGTTTTGATGCTGCAGTGTGGGAGGTTTCTAGCCTGGGCTATCAAGTACCTTGCCTAAAGGGCCTAAACACCTGCACAGTCGTTTCGCTGATTTCCAGATTCGTGATTGGATCCTTGAATGAGAAAATAAGGTAGCCAGAGGACTGAACTGCAACTCAGGGCTGTAAAACCCTTGGCAAAGACTTCATCGACTGATATAGAACCTGCAGAACACGAAACTTAAAATCCCAGCCCACGCCCCAGCCCCCCCCCNCCAACTCCAAACCCAGGGGTAAAAAACCCCTGCAAAAACATTCTCCCAAAAAAAAAAAACCCGCAAAAACAAAAATGTAAAACCCCGCCCCCCCCCCCCCCCCCCCCCCCCCCAAAAAAAAAGCTGTCTTTGGAGGACAAGGGCGTTGAAGCCTTACTCCACACGGTGTGCGGAGGGGCGTAGGTCGCAGGATATGTTTTGCACAGCAGCGTTTGCCCGATGCTTGGGGCTTATAGACAGGGCTTCAGGGCTTTATATGGCCTACGAAATATTAGCAGTCAAAGTTTACATAGGGTTTTGGAGTTTAGGGCTTTGGGGTGTTAGGGTTCAGGGTCTAGGGTTTAGGGCTTTCGGGTTTGGGTTTAGCTTTTCGAATTTTGGATGTTCTAGGGCTCAGGGTGTTTTAGATGCTTCAGTTACGCAGTTATGGCATGTAAGGTTTTAAAGCATTGTATTGTGTCGAGTTCAGTTTTAGGGCTATCTTCCGGAGGCGTTGAGGTTTGGGCCTCTGTAAGAGACATGTCTGGGTGATTGGTTCACTGCAGGGTCTGAACTTATCCCAACATGCACCACAACAGGGATCCCCGCCCCTATTGCCGAAATGTTCATTAAACTCATTAAAGCCTAAGTCCCAAAGTCTGATGTTCAATTTCCAAACATAGAACATGCTGATTCTATTAGGGTTTAGGGTTTGTAAGGGTTAGGGATAAGTATGTATGAAACCTTAATACACCAGAAACGCTGCGCCCCCGTAGAGCCTGATGTAGAAAAGCCTTACTCTGTTACGCTTTTCTTTACTGCGAAAGCGTAGATGTGGATGCTCCTTGCTGAGATAGTTAAGAGTGCTGGGTTTAGGGTTTACGCAGACTACCCCACCCTAAAATAGCCCCACATTCATTTCCGTGTTTTAAAAGATCGCCTCTGATCTTTTCAGCGCATCTGTTCCCGCTTCACCTCGTACATGTCGTCCGGCATGAGAGGCCCGGGAGCCAACGACAGACGACAGCAAGGGCCCAGAACCGAAACCCTAAAAAGACATTAGGGTTCGGGTTTAGGGTAAAGATCTCGCAACCTGATGGTTTTCTTTTAGGGCCCCGCCCGCAAAAACTACGGCGAACGCCGAACAGAACTCACGGTAGCAGGCTTCTTGCTTGAACAGCCCTCTGCAAGCAGCTTCCGTGCGTGTTCCGACTTCGTTTGAGTGTCGTTTTGCCAGCACTGTGCTGTCCATCAGCACGTGCCTGGGGGGGCGGGGTTGTCATAACTTGCGGCTTGGTGTCTTCAATGCAACATCGCGGAAAGCATGGTTGAGATAAGCACACCAAGAGCCTAAACTTTGTTCCTATCCTTCAAAGCCTATTTCCCTACGCCCCTGCCTACAGGCCTTAACCTGCATCCAGCGGTAACCTGGTGCACGTTTACATACGCTAACAATTTTCGGCTGTGGGTTTAGGGCGTCAGGGTCTCACGACCCGGGTGTCAGGGTGTAGAAATGTATCGCGTCTTGGAGTTCAGGATCCAGGGTGTCCGCACCTTCTAGTACTTAGGAGCCTCCTGTCCGTTCCAGTCTAAACTCCCTGCACTTCATTCCTGTTGATCATGTGTCTGATTCGCAGCGTCTCGGCATTCAGGCATGAGTTTAGGATGCAGGTTCCAAGATGCAAGGCCCTGTGGATAGGGGTTGAGGGTTTGGGGTTGACGGTTTATGGGTTAGGGCTTGGAACTTACTATAGGGACCTAAATAATTACCAATACTATTTTGGGGCTTCCTTATTATAATTTTAGTATCATGGGCCCCAAAACCCTATTCTAATTATTAAGGCCCCTATGCTATAGAACCCTACTATAGATCCCTTATAGTAACCCTTATAGACCCTTTGAGGGGAACCCTATTCTACTTATCAAGGCCCCTATAATTAGGCAACCCCCCCGGAAAATTTTAACTTGCTGCTTTGACCGGGCTGTGGGCAGGGCTAAGGTCGAGAGGACCTTGGGCCCCGACATGCCTGCGACGGGCAACAGAAAGAAACTGGGCTTTGGAGTACGTTTAGGGTTTAGAGTTTAGGGAGTACCATACTTTAATACTTTTTTCTTAATGGAGCCATTATAGAGTAAAAGCCTTATTTTTCTCCCTGGTTAGTTACAAGCCCAGGAAATGAAGCTCTTGGGGATTTTGCGGCTACCACCGGAGGGCTGAATAATTAGAGTCAGAGAAAGATGTGGAGCTATGTTCTAGACTACATGTAGTAGAATCCTAAAAGGCCTCTAAAGTGACAGAATTTATCATCCCCCACTCCTCTCTGAATCCGCAGTGACATTCCACCAACAGCTTAGCAGGCTTTGCAGGACAACTGCAGGCTTTGCAGCACTTGGCTAAGGCCTTCTCGAGCCGTGAGTACTGTTGACATCTGTTGATCCTAAACTCTCAACCCTCTTATGGGACAGTTTGGAAATGATCGTTCTGCTTGTCATTGCAGAATCTCAATAAAGAGCGAAAGTAGCAGTTAAAAAACGACATCAAAGAACAGTTCAGGCTAGTGTCCGAAGCACGAGGCAGCTTCGCGTTTTCAGTGGAAGACTTGGGTTAGCTTCAGGAGAAGCCTGAAACCCATACTAAGCACTGAACCTTACATCCCCAAAGTTAAAGTCAGCTCCGCTTGAACTCAACGCCTGATAGATCTTATTCCTTCGTGAAAGAGATATTCGGCTCTTTGGGTGGCCTCGTTAGATTTCGAGCACCACCTTCCCGGCAGGATAGTAACGTGGTCATTCTGATGGTATGACAAGAACCCCTGTTTGGAGGTTTGTGGGTAGTTACAAGTAGGGCTGTAAGTCCCCCAATATGTGTTATAATTCTATCTATTATCCCAATTAGAACCTCCTGATAACTACCCATGAACCTCCAAACAAAGCAAGTTGAGGGCGCGGGTGCTGAAGCCTTACATCCTCAAAGTTTGGTTTGAAGCGTTTAGGCCGGAGGGTTCATGGTGAGGCTTTTGGGTGTCGGGCCGGGGTATTTGGCGGAGACTTGTCTGACAAGGTGAACGAGGAAGTCCCGGAGATCGGTGTGTAAGGCCCATGGTTGTTTACTGAACTAGTTTACCCTAAAGCAATCACAACCTGTAGTTTCGTGTATCGGCTTGCAACCTGAAGTTTGACCCCTGAAACCTAAACTTGATAAGAACTGAATCCCCAAACCTTGTTACACCGAACCCTAAAACCCCTTGTTCTGCCATTGTTCACGAGGTTCAAGCCGCGCAACATGCTGTAGGCAGTGAACTCACCGTGCCATGCCACGAAGGCTTTGTAGAAGTCGACTGAGCTTACAGTATGTTGTGCCAGACAGAAGCGTTTGTAAATACGTATATCTTGTTGTACAAACATATACAGATTGATAAGCAGGCACACAAAAATATGAGAGAGATGCTTGGGTTTCTTGTGCGACAGGTTTGAACTTAGCGTGGTGCTTTCGGCCGTGAAGATTGCCTAAGAAGAGTGTCAAGACCACCATCAAGCACAGGTAGCATATGCCATTGAGGGCTTATTTCCCTGCTTTGATCGGATTTTCGTGTAGCAAGAGAGAGACAACTTTAGCAAACATGGCGCCCTCAACGAAGCAGCGCCTTTCCGACATGCTGGACTGCGTGGGGGTGTTAGACACCAAGTTACCCCCAATATCGGTTTCAACCGGTGGATCCTGATTAGAAAGGCTTTGTTCGAGAAGTCTAGGTTCGGTTCTCATTGTGTTGCTAATTTGGGTTCGGATGCAAGCAAACTTGACGTCCAAATCCTGCAGGGTGTTGCTTTTCAGAGCCTCAAAGAAGTGTTTGGAGAACTTTGCCGGCACATTGCACACAACTTTGACAGCGGAGTAATTCCCATCACGATTGCACAGCACCCAATGTGTTCACAAGGAGGATCAGAGATATAGGATGTGAGGACGAATGGGGCCAAGCCCTTGAACAAGAAAGCAGCGCCAGAAGCAAGGCATCCAAGGTGTGAAATACAGACTTCAGACCTTCGGATACTACTAATGTAGACTCCTGGTTAATCTTTCGGGGCCCTAGCCTTAGTAGAATCCCTATAGCATCTGTTTTCAGGAAGGGTGGTTACTGTTTACATTACTGACCCAACCGCCGGATGATTGGGTTACTGGCCGCTGACAGGACGCTGATCTCAGCCGTGGAGACCAGGTCCAGGCCGCGGATGTAGACGATCGGTTTAGGGTTTAGGATTTTAGGGTTTAGGGGTTTAGGGTTTAGGGTCCACTACGTTGTTGGACTACCCAGAGGGTCCATAAATACTACGTAGAATTCTGCAATTAGGCCCTCAAATCCACAAGGGTCTACTAATGCCATCGGCATTGAGTTTGGTTACAAATATTCTGGATGTTTTCACGGCCGTCATACTGCCAGCACTTGTGGCCGTCTGCGAATGCCCACTAAACCTTACGTTTCCCGAAAAGCACCTTCTGCGGCCTAGCACCGCCCACGAACCCACACAATTCAAAGCAGAGCTTTAAGCGCATGAGCTTCAGTGTTCTGGCCTGGAGTACTGGCTTTGGGGTTTAGGATTGGGGTTTAGGGTGTAGGGCTTCAGGGTTTAGTGTAGGTTGTGTGGCTTTGAGGTTGTTCACGCCTGCTGGTTCAGGGTTCAGAGATGTTAAGGCATCCCTGCTCCCAGAAATAGACATGAACGCCTTCAGTCCTACTGCCCAAACTGTGAACCCCAAGTACTGAAGTCAATCCTGTCCCCAACCCAGACTCAACCCGAACTGACCCCACAAACCTTCAAATCGCATCGTCCCTGCTTCCTGATCCATAGATCCCCTCAAATCGTGAGGGTTTAGGGTTTTCTAGACTCTAATCAACCCAGTTTTTAGATCAAACCACAAGACAGACTCGAAGAGCATAATTGCCGAATTGCGTTAGGACTTTTTGCTCCTTAACAGCCCTAACGACAGTGATAGCTTTAAGCCCTGAACAGGATATCGTGGCGGATCAGGCAGCTGGCAAGCCTGCCACTTTTTCAGATTGGCTGCAGGCAGATCAGATCTTGATTCTTTCGTTGGGGTTTCGTTGGGCCCTTATCTTACCTCTGGTTAGTAGGGAATGGAGGAATGGGGTACAATTATAACTGCTATTACTACCATTCCTCCATTCCCTACTAACCAAAGGTAAGTTATGGTTTAGTCTTCTGGGCTTTCAGGGCTAGGGTTTCTTTTTCTCAGGCTCTGGAATTCTTGTTTCTTCGGGCATTCATCTCAGTAAGGGCAGAAGGCTTAGGGCTCTTGGTTTTTGGGTGCCGCAGCTTTCGAGGATTCTATCCGGGAGGGGAGAGATCCAGGTTTAGGGTTTAGGGTTTACTCTAAACCCTAAACCTCTAAATCCTAAACCGCCTAAACCGCACTCCAATCCACTTATCTCCACTCCAGGCTCTGGGTTAGGGCTCACCCGTTAGTGTCCATCACTAAAGGGTCTGCTGAGTCTACTGCTGCTGACTTGCAGTCCCTGGCCTTGTTGCATTCCTTTGGATAAGAACAGCATCTGGGTTCGCTAGGCTCCGTTAGCGGCATAAGCCCTACACAGCAGCCGTCAGACAACTCCCTACAAGGATGGAATCAGTAGACGCACTTATTTGGTTATTTGTGGCTGCAGTTTGACATCTGCCTCTCTTTGCAAATCCAGCAAGAACATATAAAGCCCCTATAAGAGCCTCAGCCCTTATAAGCACTTCGTCATAACACTTGACCAGCCCTCGAAAGCCACAATTCACAAGAATCTACACGCACTTTAAACTCCCATGAGCAAACATGGCCTGCATCCCGCAGGGAGCGTCTGCCGAAGAGATGAAGAAGGCCTTGAAATCCCTCCTGAACGTTGCCGACGGACAGGCGGTTCAGGGTTTCGGGTCTGGCATGTATACGGCCCTCAACCCGGAGCTCGATTTAGGGGTTTGGGTTCATGGTTAAGGAATTTGTGGGTTTATTTAGGGGTTTGGGTTCATGGTTAAGGAATTTGTGGGTTTATTTAGGGGTTTGGGTTCATGGTTAAGGAATTTGTGGGTTTATTTAGGGTTTGGCTGCATAGCATTCGCAGTGTTCGTTTGGATGTTGCGGGTCTGGGAGCTGGTTTGAGTTTAAGTCAAGGTTTGTGACTATGTGGCCTAGGGCGGGCCCCCCCTAATAGAGCCTATAAGTCCCTTAGCCACACCTTGTAACCCTGAAGGCCGCGGTTTTTGAGGTTTCAGATTAGGTTCAAGGATTACTAGTTTCAAACGTTGGATGCAGTTGAATGAATAGGGTGCGTACCAGATTTTGAGGAATAGTACTGTTCAATAAAGACTTGAGTAAGACATCTGCTGTCGTTGGTTTCGGGTTTCGCAATGAGAGCTCCGCATGCCAGGCTATCCAGCAGATGAGCTCCGTCCTTGAGGAAACGCCGCAAGCTCTCTGTGGCCTGTTGTGGGTTGTGGTTTTATGGATGAAATCAGGGCTAGAAGTGAGTAGAGCCAGGCAGCCTCAAGTAAGACCGTTAACCCTTCAACTCTAAACGCCTAAACCCCAAAGCCCTAAACCCCGAATCCTGAATCCGGAGATCCCTAAACCTGAACCGTATAACCCCTAAGCCGTAAGCTAAGTTGCGTGATCCTCCGAGCATCTCGTCCCAGGAGGATCGAGCTCATCAAGACTGGGTTGACTCACAGGCGTTAGATCCGGTGTGGGGGTCTGGGTTAGGGTCGCGGGTTTAGGGCCCAAATAGTACTTACTCTGGGCCCAAAGTCTTTGTGCAGGTACTTCGGGGCCAAGGTACAGACAAACTGTTAGGGTAATTACATGGACCCTGAGGGCAAGACGTGAGATGGGGACGTACCCGTAGGCTTCAAGTTTCTGAAAGTTGCAGAGTCAGGGCTTGTAGGTTTGGTGGCTGGGCGTTTTTCTGCCCTAAACCCTAAACCCTATAAACCCTAGGCCCTAAACCCCAAACCCTAAGGTTCAGGCACAGCGCGCGCATGCCCAGCCCTGGAACCTGGAATGCCTGAAACACTTCGCAAACCCTGAACCCCAAAGCCGAAACCCTCAAGGGACCATAACAGTACCTATAGTCTCCATTGTAGTTCCTTTTTTGGTTAACCAAAATCTCTATTATAGGATCCTAACCATAAAACTGGTTAGCCAAAGAAAGGAACTACAATGGAGACTCTAGGTAGTTCGTCACTTTTAGAACCGACGTGCGGAAGCGCTCGACTCGGACCTTCAGCTGCTTCTAGATCTCGTTGGTGCAGACCACTCATTGATGCACATCCTTTCTCTACTGAAACTTTACGGCAAGGGGCCTAAATTACTAGGTTCCCTAGTAATTATAATCTTTACCGTTTGAAAATCAGCCCTTACGGGGTTCCTCTCGTGGGAACTGCACTACTCAAATTCATCGGTTTTCATTTTGAGGAACCAGTAAGTTCCGGGGTTTAGGACGCAGTGTTTTTTAGTTTGGATTTCTGGGATCGGGGCTTTCAGGTTTAGTGAAGCTTAGTTAAGTGTCAACCCCAAAATACGACTGGCTGTACGGTTCTGGAATCAGGGACCTGGAGGTTCATGTCGGAGGGAGGGAAGCCCACAAACGCAAGATAAGTTCGAGTAGAATGCAGACCACTACAGTCTGCATCGTTCCCTGGTTAGGCCTTCTGGGTTCAGGGTCTACTTGCGTGAGCAAAAACGAGACCAATCCCAAACCAAAACCCCTGGCCTTAAACCTCCAAGCCACTCAGACCCCTGCCCCTTCAAATGAAATCGACCTTACAGACCCTAAGACCACAAGCCCCTACCCTAACCCCAAATAACCTCCCGTTTCAAGGATGTATATAATATAAAATCAAAAATAAGCAGCCCTAAATGAGGTTTGTTCTTTAGGATCCACGTATACCCTAATGGAAGAATCCTGAATCCCAAACTCCAGCCCTGAGCTTTGACCCCCAAGCACTACAAACCCCAGGACCTAAACCACGACCCAAGAAGCCCAACGCCCCAAACCAAAAGCTAAGCACGGTAAACCAGAACGCCTATAAACCTTACACTCAAACCTCTAAACCCTAAACCGTGACCGCAGAACCCAAACAAATGAAGCAAGACAGCTCAAAGCAACCGTGCCTGGGAGGAGAAGGCCTGGAAGGAGCAGGGAAAGGACAGCTCTGACCTAGGTCTGAATGGGCGGCTTTGGGTAGGGCCTAGGGTTTGCCGCAACCTACCAATACCTACTTGTTTGTAGGTTCCTATTATCAATCCTATTGTGGAATTTATAGGGACCCTACAGAAAAGTGGTTTCTGGTGGCCTAGGGTGGGATTTAGGAGGCTTTAGGGCTCTTGTCAGGGTTATTTTCCGGCTCTAGCAGAGTTTTAGCAGGGTTTCGGGTTTGGGCTTTAGAGTTCGAAAATTAGGGTTTTGGAGTTGGGTTGGGCGGTCAGGTTCGGGGTTTAGAGTCTCAGGATCTAGGACTGCAGGACCGTACCTCGAGTCCTAAACTTCAATCCCTAAGGCCCTAAGGGTCCATGTATTCATGTAGTAGCTTGGTATATACTTCTCAGCGTAGTCCGTGCATAAAAGGTACTTTGGGCCCAAAGTATATGTATACACAGTTGGGGTACGCACATGGACCCGTATACCCTAAGCCCTAAACACTTATGGTAGCTTTAGAATTCCCTTATAGGACCCCGAAAGGCACGCTTTAACGGTACATGGAATCAGCCTTCAGATCCTGCTCTCTGCCCCCGCCTGGCATCGTTCAGATAGAAACCGGCTCAGGGTTGAGAGTTTAGGGTTTAGGGTGTAGGGTTTAGGGTTTCGGGTTTGGGGTTCCAAGACGCGAAGCAATTCCAGGCCTGCGAGTACCTGATGTAAGCTGGACATGCTGTGAAGGTTGAACTTAATGTAAGGAAGTCGCTATAGTACCGTAATTATAACCCAAGATGCTTCATGACTCCCTACACCCTTACTCTGATCCTTACCATCGTGGCTTTCTCCCAACATCCGCCAGCTCTTCAACACTAAGCCAACCCATACAGAGCTTATATAGAAGTATTCATAAGCCCTAATCTTTTAAAGCCCAAGTCATCCATCACGAAGGACACCGATGCACCCATGAAGGCAGCGAAGAAGGAGGCCCGACGGTTCCTAACGGCCTCGTAGATTTGAAGTTTCGAGGTTAGGGTTCAGGGTCTAGGGTTTAGGGTTCAGAGGCATAGAGTTTAGGGTTGATATTTGTTTGTGGGGGGTCGTTTCGGGTTTTGCGATGTGCTTGAAACAGGCCCCTTGTGGCCTTTAGAATACATCCAAGCGTGTGAATGAATATTCGGTTCCTTCCTCTCCTTATGAGCCTAGTAAGGAAGTTGGTTACTCCGTTGTTTCTTTTGACAAGGGTGCTGGGTCAAACTATTTGGTGTTGGGTTGCCCGAAACCCCGAATACTATACGTTTCGGGTGCATGGGAGGTTTGACAAGTTTTCAGAGCCGGCAGTGCTTTGGGTCTAACAGTTTACGATGTGTGTTTTAGGCGTTTTAGTGCTTATAGGGGTTTAGAGTAAGAATTGGCTTGAGAGTTCGTTTTTTTTCGCATTTATGTTTAAAGCCGCGGACCTAAACCTCAAAGCCGAAGATGAGCAACGAAACCCTAAACCATTAAGCGCTCTAAACCCTATACGCCCTACAAGCCCTGGAAACCCCGTAAACCCTGAACGCCCTATAAACCCTGAAAGCCCTATAAACCCTGTAAGCCACATAAGCCCTAAAATCCCTACAAACTCGCAAGAGACACACCTGACGGTAGAATGTGAACCCTCAACCCTCATAGGCTCAAAGGTTAAAACCTGCGTAGCGCTACTGCGTAATAGAGGGGTCGGAATGATAGCCGATGCTATTCCTTCGAGTGCCTTATCATATGTTTACAAGAATATCCGTATATCGTAAAACCGTGCGCGAATGACAAAGGCTCATATTCTAACATGTATTTACCTTAAGGCTGTGTAAGGCCCCTATGTTCTGCTCGAGCTTTGCACCAAGGAAGCCGAGCCGTTGGGCGACGAGAGAGGCATCGGCAACGAGGTGGTGTTTGGGAGCAGCGTGCTGGTTCCTTTCAGGGTTCTTTTAAGGTATAGGCTTTAGGGTTCTTTTCGGCTTAGGATTTAGGATTTTTTGCGTTTATGAGTTCTATCAGGGTACCATGGGGAGTATTATGGGTTTATGGTTTAGGGTATCCAAGTCGTCAGCTTTCAGATCATAAACGCCACCTTTCTCCGGATGCTTTTGTTGGGACTATATGCGTTACACTTACCCATAGGCCCCAAAGTAGTTCCTTTTTGGAATTACCTTATAGTTATAGAATTCTAAATATGAACCCCAAAAAGGAACTACTTTGGGGCCTTTAGGTACTTTGTTTAAGCACTGCACCCCCACGCAGCGGTAAACCGAGCCTACTGAAACCTCTTGGCCTGCCAGGTGTTTGCGAATTCTCTGGATTCTGGATCCGAAATCCGAACCCAGAGACTCCAAAACCCCTTACCCCAAGGGTTCAAGTACCTAATAATCATATACTCTCCAAAATCCTAACCTACATAACTACTATCCCAAAACAGAGTACCTAATTATTGGGTCCTTTGGACCCTTGGGGTTAATTCAGGTGCATTCCTGATTTAAGGGATATTGGAGTCTCTGGATTCTGGATCCGAAATCCGAAGTCTGTACCACGAACAAGGCGCAAAGTTGGCCCCAGACCTCAAAACCTGAAACCCTACAGTAGAAGCCCAAAAGTTGGAAACCCAATAGCCTCAATCCTTCAGAGTAATGTATTGGGAATCCCAGCACTACTTGGGGTCTACTATAATCCTAACCCCTGACGGGAGAGGAGCCCACCATGATTGGCACGGCTTCTGAGAATTCTCTACTCGCAGAAACCTATATACCTTAGCCGACCAGAACGTACTTCTGTCTAGGGTCGTCAAAAATTCCAAAAATGGGTGCATATCAACATCCTACAAAATGCGGGCTGTGGCAGGTTCATGTATGTTATTATGTTCAGGTCAGCATACTCGAATTGAAATTCTTGCCGTTACTGACCTTCAGGCGTGTGCAGATTTTGGCATGTGGTACAAGACAACGCGGACAGGGATTGGTTTACACAAGAAGAACAGAACAGTCAACTTGTCATAGACTCATGTTCAAAACACCATGAGAACGGACCCAATACCCCAAGCAACTCAAATACTAAATCCGAAGAAGCCATGGCGCGGACCCCAAGCGAGGAGCCTAGAGTCCCTGAAGCCGCAAATCGGCCCCCAATCCCCGAGAAAATCAGCCCTAAACTAGGAAAAGGGGCCTTCAAAACCAAAAAAAACCCTAAAGAAGGAAGACTCTTATGCCCTTCAGATCTGCTACAGGTCAAGTACATTCCTCTGCGCCTGACGGCAGAGGAGCGAAGTCAGCAACGCAGTCTTCGCGGCTTTGTGAGTTTCGTATAGAGCAGGTAACCTTTATAAAGATTCTAACCTTTCGGGGTAGTATAGTAGTAATGGTAGAGTAGGTACAAAGGTTATAACCTTTCGGGGTAGTATAATCCCACCGAAAATACTCCCAAAGGTTAAACTTGAGTTGCCCTAGGATACTGGACAAGTAAGAATAGAAGGGTCGAGCCGAGTACTTAGCAATGTTGTTCCTTGGGGCCCAGCCTGCTCATTCAGGCTTCCAAATTTGGGAATCCCAGGTTTGCCGGCTTCGGATTTCAGGTCTTAGGGGTAGTACCTTATTTTGGGGTCCTTATAACAAGGATCCTACTATTTAGGGTACTATATTAGGGTCTCCTATTTTCGGAAACCCCCATATGTTGGATTATGTAGGATTACGTAGGATTTCTCTTACTGGGTTTATGATGGGCATATGGCATCGTTCTGTGAACAAGAACTGACTGTTCTTTTGCAAAACCTTTGACATCCGAAGCATTAGGTGTACGTATATGGGAAAATGCGAGACGTCTCATCGGGTTGGGGGCTTGGAGGTAGGTGGGCTTCTGAGATACACTTTGCATGAGGCTTAGCCAACAAGCAGGGCTTTATTGATGCTATAATATAGCTACATTATAGTATATTATAGTATGTTGTAGTTAGGGCTTTAAAGTTTGTGGCGCTGAGGACACATGTGTACAGGTATGCTTTTGTATGATAATTTCATCGAGCTGTAGCTTCAGTGTACCGCGATTAGGCTTTGGAGTTGTTGCCACGCCAGCGCGTCGAGTCGACTCGGATACCTTGGCCATTTGGCAGGAGATTGGCCAGATGAGGGCCACTCTGCACACTGCTTTTGTCCCAACCTGCAGCGAAATCGTGGGGCCCACGGAAAGTTCGGCCACCGAGACAAGCAAGCTTTGCGGCAGGATCCGATCCGATGCCATTGAAGACGCGGCCACAGCCGTCCCACTTGCTTGAAGTTGCCTTGACCTTAACCCAAATAACCTACCTTTCTAAGGAGTCATATAAAGAAATCATGTTAAGGAACTCTAAAAATGTATGTTCCGTTTTAAGGACTCATATAAAGAAATCATAGTAAGGAGCCCTAAAAATGTAGGTTCCTTAGGGTCCAGGAAGCCATGCTCCAGCCAGCGACCTCAAGCCGGCTTTAGGGTTCAACTTTGATCAAAACTCTCAGAAATCCAAAGGGCCAACTCACACACGGGGGTACTTATAAGGGTAATATGAGGGTTCCTTTAAAGGGTTACTATAAGTGTAATATGAGGCTTCCTTTAAAGGGTTTTGTAATGAGGTCTACAGGTTTCCCAAAGGGTCCAAGTAATGGTATAGTATATACATTTGGGGCGCGAATACCTACTACAATGGCACTTGGACCCTTTGGCTCTTCCGGATCAACTGGGCGTCACCCCACAAAGCTGTCTCGTCAGCTTACCCATAGGCCCCAAAGTAGTTCCTTTTTGGGATTACCTCATAGAACTAAGAGAATTCTAAATATGAACCCCAAAAAGGAACTACTTTGGGGCCTATGGGTATTGACAGGATCCCGAGTAAGCTTTTGGACTTTCCGGGATCGTGTACCCCGCGGTCGTTTCCAGTTTTTATTTGCAGGGGTTCGAGATTTTAGGAGTTTTTCGTTGTGCACAGTTCATCTACTTCTGCCCGAGACCCTGATCTCGAAACTCTATTTCCCAAACTCACAAAAACCCAAACAAACTCTGCACCGAAACCTAGACCCCAGCTTCGAAGACCCCGCAACCTCAAGCTTAACACCTTAAACTGCCTTAAACCACATAAAGCCTTAAGCCTTAAAGTGAAGAAACCCTGAAGCCCATTTGGCGCCTTAAGTATCCTGAGGTCTCCTTGGGATCCTCGAGGGGGCCCTGTATGTCTCAGAGTGCCGCCGAGGGTGGAGTTCATGGCTTTCAGGGTTGCGGTCTTACTTAAAGGATCATGGGACTTAGTAGCTAGTGGGTTCGCTACAGGGCTACGTAAAAGGGATGTACTAGGGTTCTATGAGGGGGGCTTTAGGGTTACTTAAGGATCATGGGACTTAGTAACTAGGGCTATTACTAGGGTAACTTCTACTTATAACCCCCATTAGGGTACTCATAACCTTACTTACTAAGTTCCATGACCCTCCAAGTAGGTTTTTGGGGCCCGATTTGATTTTAGCCTTGGGTGTTGAGGGTTTAGGCGTACTCGCGGATTTTTAGGGTTGGAGGAGTTTCGGTTTTGAGGTCTGGGTTTCGGGTTTCGGGGTCGAGTTTTGGGATTTATTGCTTCGAGTTGCAATAACAGGAATTAACGCCTAAAACGGGCTCCAGTTTAGAGAACTACCCATATATTCCCTTATTGTGGTACCCTTATAGAAACCCTTATAGTACCCATATAGAAGCCCTTATAGTACCCATATAGAAACCCTTATAGTACACATATAGACGACATATAGAAACCCTTATAGTACCCTTATAGAAACCCTTGTAGAAACCCGTACAGGTTGCAGATTTAGGGCTTCAGGCGCTCAGGGCTTTGGACCCAAGGTTTCCCGGCGAGGGCTCTCTATAGTAGATATTCCCTAAACTCTAAACCCCTAAACCCTAAACCCTAAGCCCTAAGCCCTAAACCTTAAACCCTAAGCCCTAACACCTAAACCCCTAAACCTTAAACCCAAAGCTTGTTGGCCGTAAGACTTTAAAGACTGACCTATGACTCTATGACCTATGGTCTTCGGAACCCAGAAACACCGATGTATCTATGCACGTCGTGATCTTGGACCCTGCACCCTTTTTTTGTGCACTCAGCCATAGGTATGACCTTGGGGAAGTAAGTGTTTTTGCTTTGTGGTTGGGCTTGGGGAATCATCAGGCTTCACAAGCCCTTGCCCCTAGGCCTTGGAAGCATTAGACCCACGCCCACGACGCAGAACCAAGCCGCATAGATGAAGTCTTGGGGCAAGTGCTGGTCGTGTAGCTAGACCGCCTGGCCCATCATAGAACCTGTAAGTCAGTCAGGGGTTTAGGGTTTAGGGTTAAGGGTGTAACATGTTTCCGTACGGCTATGTAGTTCCTAAGCAAGTTATGAACCGAAGACCTTGAATGCACGAACCGCAACCTTTTTTAACATCCGGATGTCCATGTACTTGAACCCTCAAACATATCTGATACAGCTTCCTTACATGTAGCATAAAGATTATGCTAGGTTTTGGTGAGCTTGTTTATGTAGGGCTCTTAGACGTACTGCTGTTTGTACATAGACAAAGAGGAGCAGTAAACGCCCTACTTCATATGGAATGTGGGAGTTTCAATATTTGGACGACAAATCTTCGGATCCTGTTCCCCATGTATGCACATGGTATACCGTATACTTTGGGTCGAAAGTACCTGTATAGGAACCAGTTTGTGAAGTCCAAGCATGTACGATTCGGATTTATAGAACGGCTGGCTCGGGGTGTACCTTAGACTACTGCATTATGGAAGTCGATGTTAGTTTTTTGCAGATATGTGCTCGTATATATACATATGTAGATATATGTATTTATATGCGAACTTAAGGCTCACCCACGGCTTACACAAAGTAGCTTGTGGCATAGTTTTCGGCGAGTCTTGGATGCGGCCGTAGTTAGCCTGCTTGCCCCATTGGTAAATGATGTGATCACGGCTGGATACTCAAGCGTTGAAGAACAGAACACAGATGTGCAAGAATCTGGTTTAGAACGGGCACGATGAAAACCCGGATGTCTACCGCAAGATAGCGTTTGTTGCATCAGCTGACAACCAACAGTTATTAATGACGCTGACATCCTGCAGACAGAGCGAACAGACGTATTCCAGCGGAGATCGTGCATGCACCATGGTCAGAGTATTTTCCTAGAAGTGTCTTTTTCACACAGTACTTCCCCGTTCCCGTTTTGTTCTAGTAGGGCGATTAGACTGCTGCCCCTTCGACGGCTCTGCACTCGCGACTTGCCGTGGGGAGCTCGGAAAATGTCACGGAAAGGTACAAGTTCCCCCAACCCTAGACCCCAAACTCTAAACTTATATATAACCCATAATGACCCAAGCGCAATTACTCCGTGCATTGCGTAGGGTGCGAATATGTCCGCGAAAGATCCGGGGATCGGATCGAAGATCTAGTAGCGATGCCGAGGACTGGAAGGAGGGTGGTGACACGTAACGACGCAGAAACAGGTATGGTGATGATGATGATGATGATCATGATGATGCTGATAAGGATGATGGTGATGATGATGACGACGATGATGAAGTGTGATGATGCTGATAAGCATGGTGGTGATGATGATGTTGTTGTTGGGGGTTTGGGGTCAGTGCAGTGTTCAGAGACTGAAGGGCTTCACGGACCAATGGTTCCGGGTTTCAGATTGTTGCGATAGCGGTTCTGTACATAGGGTTCATGGGGCCCAGGGTTCCGGATGTGTAGTTGCCTGTTTTTTGCCTCCACTTGTTACGGTCTTTCCTTCGCACTCCGACCCTCCCGGTACTTGGACCCGTCGCATGCTCCTGAAACAGAAGCCAGACCACCCTCCCCTTCTCGCCTTCTCGCCCCCTCTCTCTCCTCTCCTTGGGTCTCTGGCATCCACCCTCTTTTTCCTCAAGGTCTTTGGAGAACCCTTAAACCCTTAAACCCTAAACCCTAAACTTATAGACCTCTGGTAAGGAACCTTGAAAGGAAGCCTTAGTTTAAAGAAAAAGAAAGCGCTTACTAATACAAACCCCAAATCCTAGACCTCACTCCCAATACTCAGGCCCCTATAAACGAGCCTAAAGCCTGAGTTCTAGTGTACAATGAAAAATACTATACTAAATCCCCACAGTACCCCTAGTCTAGTGAATAGGGTCCCTATACGAATCCTTAAACCCTAAGACCTATAGGGCTGTTAGAAGCCGATATGCCATGCAGACACCAAAAGGCCCTCAACAAAAAAAACTATACCCTAAGCTTCCTGGACCCTTGTAGTGAGATCCCAAACCCTACCCCCCAAAGCCGAAAGAAACCCTCCCCCAGAAGGCCCAAGACCCTATTAGGAGCCTTAAGGTAAGCCCTAATTGTGAAGGCCCCTAGGCTAGAAGCCCATTGGCCTTAAGGCCTTGCCTTGACAGCCGGCTCCGACACGATGAGCCGGGCTCTTGCCGCCTATTGTCATCCGTATTCTTCTTGAAATTCTTGTTATTTTTCATTATTATTCTTCTTAGTGTTAGTAGCGTTATTCGTTTTCTGGTTCTTGTTACCAAAATGATCATGTTTACAATTGTTGTTGTGGTTGTTGCTGGTATGGGTAATACTGTTGGTATGGGTAATACTAGTAATAGTGTTGCAACTGTTATCACTATGTTGCTACTCTTCTATAATCGTGCAAACTGTTCGCATGCTTCCCTTTATTACGAGTGCACGTGTTTCTCTTTATGTTCATGAGTTGTATCTGTGCTTCGTGTGTTGCTTTTGGCGCGTTTTAAACAGTTCATGTCATAGCGTCTGTTGGATCCGTTTTTGTGGTTCAAGTCTTGTCTTGGGTTGCGTGTGTGCCATCCTTTTGTGGCCATATTTCGGGCTCAAGAGGTTTTAGGGTGTAGGGGGGACCTAGTCTTAAAGCTGCAAGTTTGCACAGTTTTCGTTGTTGGGATTTGGGTGTACTCGTTGGTGGGGGAGTTGGGGGAAGTGGTTTAGACCTTACAGGCGTAGGGACATCCAGCCTGTCCAGCACCTAACCTCAAACAAAATCAAGCGAGTTCCCTGGACCCGGTATCCTGTACCTTGACATTCCGGCCACCTGAGAGTTTTGCCGCTATGGCTTATCATAAGTATATACAAGTTATCCCGTTTGCGTTATCCCCAAACCCTACACCCTCCCCCCAAATCTTTCAAGCCTAAACCTCAAACTCCAAACCCAAAGCCTTAAACCCGAACCCTACCCCAAAGATCCTAGGCCAAAGTCCTTGGTGTACTAAGGAGCCGCACTTCGTAAAAGCAAGACGATCGAGCAGATCTACCAGCTGCTTCTTCGCACTTCACAGGGCTCCCTTCAGGGTCCAATGTCCCCTAACGCCCTACATCATGTGGGGCTTATAGTATCGTGATGTAATGTACATTCCTTATGTAATTCCCGGAATGAAGCCCGCACTTAAGTGTTACGGGGCTTAGTATTCTGATTCGAGTTACTCCTTAACCCAGAGGGTCCACATACACTACTATTATGGAATTAGGTCCCAAAAGACCATCCCTACTATGGTTTAGGGACCCTAATTCCATAATAGGAGTGTATATGGACCCTCTTGGTAAGTAAGTAAGCATCCAAGCAAATACGTCAGGGATACGGCTGATGGACAAAATCCTGCATTACCCATAATAAGGAATATACCATAATTCCCATAGTTTAGGGTCCTTAAAGTAATGCAGGATTTTGTCCATCAACCGTATTGCGCCCTTCAGGTTTCCTGCGGGGTCCATGGCAGGTCTCCAATAGGGGTCTGAATAATTAGAATGGGGTTTTGAGGTCCATTATCATACTATACTTATAGTAAGGAACCCTAAGAATGATAGGTTTTGAGGTCCGTTATCATACTATACTTATAGTAAGGAACCCTAAGAATGATATTGGTACTAAACATTGCTGGGCTTTTTGTTGTACAACCTGACTACATGGGTACTTGGACACCTGGGGTTAGGAAGAAACACAAAGCCCTAAAAGCCCAAACCTTAAAGGAACTCTAAACTCCAAACTCAAAGAGTTGATTCAGGCTGCTTGAAGCCAGTGTCTGTCGCAGGTTTTTCTTTCAGGATCCTCGAGAAAGGTTTGGAGCCTTCAAAAGGACGCCTTTTTAACACGTCTGGGCATGATATATATATATATAGAAGCCTGAGTAGTTATACTAGGTAGTTCCTCAGGGTCATTATGTCACTGCAGTATACCTAATTATTAAGGGTGCCTGATACAGATATTAACTTTTACAGAATTCACTATCTTTCCAATCATGAAGATCCCTTTATATGTAAGATATCATGCTAGGGTCGTGTTGAATTTCAAGCTCCTGGCCCCTATCGGGGCAAAGAGTTGGAGGGTCCTGGGTCGACTGTTGCATCACCTGGGTTCTGGAGTAATATGGGGGCCGTAATAATTACCTATACTATTTTGGGGGTTCCTTGTTACAATTACTGTATAATGGGCCCCAAAACCCTACTCTAAATACTAAGGCCTCTATAGTCTATAGTACCATACTTTAATACTGGTTTCAACCCTAAACCCTCCGAACCCTGCACCCTCGAGCCAACACCGGCCCACAGGAAAAAGAGTCAGCTGGAACACATTCTACTGAGTCCCCGCCTCAGACAGTCCGTTCCGCGCGAAACCGCCAGGTGACATTTGCTCCTAAACCCTAAACCAGTAAACCCTAAACTAAACCCTAAACCCCAAAGCCCCTAAACCCCTAAACCCCTAAACCTTAAAGCTCATGAAGCTTCGTGTTTGCTACTTCTTGGGGCCTCAGTGTTACTACTTGACGAGTCAGCCCCGGTCCCCTTCTCGAGTTCCTGTGCGCGTGAGGCTTGCAGTAGCTTTACCATATACTGCCATACTGGTAGAGCATGACCCTGATACCGAAGTTAATAGGCAGCCCACAAGGTTGTCAAGTAAGGTAGCCATTCAGAAGTTCACTTGTTTTTCTGACATATGTTTGCCTCATCGCTGGATTTTGGATCTTATCGGGATGGTGGGGTTCTGCCCTTTGCTTGTTTAGGTCTGTTTAGTCCACTCCTGAGCCTTCGGAAATGTAGGGGCTTCAGCACGGAAGCGTTAAAGCTGAAGTGAAACTGCAGAGAATATGCCAGGAATGTGCGACAATGCAGAACCGAAGACATGTTGAACGGATGGGACGAGAACCGCAATGACAATGAGCAGTGCGCGGCGAACCTAAAGCTTGCGCGAATCAGGTTTTTAGTTACATAGCTTCCCTGATGTCGTTGTCCATAGCCGCACTTGGTACCAAGTCTTCTGCGCTTCAGCGAAGGATATTTGCGACATTCGTACATTCGCCGGCCTTAAACCCCAAACCCATATTTCATTATGAGGCAGGGAACACAAACATGGTAATAAAATTCAGGATCGAGGCATGCAATGACTCCAACAGCTTGCAGTGCTGAAGGTAATGATGAATGCAGGATGGGTCGAGCAACAGCGTCAGTCTTCAGAACCCGGTGTATGTTACCCTGTCTCAGACCCCTGTGCCCAGTAATCTACTGTTTAGGTATTCGGCAACCCTAAACCCTAAACCGACGAAACCCTACGGCCTTGAACCCTAAACCGAATGTTCCTTAGGACCTGACACCTACATCGGCTCTATCGAAGTTCAGCGCGAAAGGCCGGCGCCAGGTGTCTTACTATTGTGGGTGTCGAAGGTCTCATGGAATCCGCATAAGTAATGCTTATAGATCCTTTACAGGAGCCTGTTCAAACGCCGTTCGAACTCTAGTCTATTGGGCCCCTATATTCCTGGTTCCATCCTGCTTCAATCATCCTTCTGGCCTTACACCTAAGAGTCCATGTACCCTAACAGCTGATACTGCGCGCCCAAAGTACTTATAGGAACCCTATAGATCCATTACAGGAGCCCTTATAGGGACTACTTTAAGGCCACAGTATGTACTATTTGGGTACATGGACCCTTTAGGATAAGACGCAACCCCTAGGCTACCAAAGCTCCTCAAACCCGAAAGTCTTGGTAGGCCGGGTAGGCTACACCCCAGGCCCTAACAAGGGTCACCCTGAAATCCTGAACCCTAAACCCTAAACCCCTAAACCCTAAACCCCTGAATCCCTAAACCCTAAACCCTGGGACTTGGGGGTTAGGGGTTTAGGGTTTTTGGTTCAGGTTTCGGGACGGTTGTTCGTCAACACTTGTTTCCATGAAGTTTTGGTGACCGAACCGGAGTTAGGGCTTTGGGGGTGTAGGGCCAGAGTTTAGTGACTTAGTGTTTTTACCGTGCCATATTCGAGAATGCGGAGCATTAGCTACATTTCTAGCTATTTCGCGAATTTGTCAAGTACGGAAGGATTCGTATTTTCCCGTTGTCGAAGAAATAGCTTCCGCATCGCAGAACCACCGCGGCATTGCCAGACCTGGCCCTAAATGCTTAGGCCTTCGGGGTTAGAGGTGTAGGGTTTATATGTGGTTTGGGGTAACTGGGTAAATTTTAAACCCGGAAACTCAGAGAGTGATTTAGGTCATACCGGATGCACTTCTTTTGGACCAGTGGGGCGAAAATGTTGTGATGCTTGTCAGGGTTTCGGCTAGACCCTACACTGACCTAAACTCTAAGCCCTGATCCCTAAACTTACCTTTGGTTAGTAGGGAATGGAGGAATGGGGTACAATTATAACTACTATTACTAAACTACCATTCTTCCATTCCCTACTAACCAAAGGGCTCGTTGCCAGGCTGTTCGTGTGGGATGACGCAAAGCAGAAGATCATCCGCCGGGAGGTTGGTGTTTCTGCAACAACCCTGAGACTCCAAAATCCTTTTATCATGAATGCACTTTAAATAGCGGTAAGAAAGGGAGTGCAGGTTTAACTTTTGTTGTCAGTTCGTTGAGGGGGTGTAAAGGAAGGACTGTATCTTTACTTATATTCAAGGTCCCTCCATAGTTGAAGGTTGTCTCTTGCACCCTGGCCCATTAGAGTAAGCCGAGAAAACAGGATCCTTAGAAGTTCTACCAGGCTATTCTCCTATTCCACTATACAGCAGTGCGTTCTACCCATATCTTTCCATTCACCCCAAGCCCTACCTGTATCCCCAAACCCTACAAACTAGTAGGCTATGACCCCTTAATTAGAGGGTCGAACCCTTAAAACATAGTAAGTTGGTTATAAGTAGGGTTATAATTAGGGTAACTCCATTTAGGGCACTTATAACTCTACTTATAACCTACGTACTAAGTCCCCGCCCCTTCAAGTAGGTTTTTGGATCCCCTAAACCCTAAACCCCAGGTAAACCCCTGAAAGCCCCCTTTGATTCATGATTTCAAGCTCTCGGTTCCGAGCCTGTGAAATCTCCTGAAGTCTGAAACTTGATCTGCAGAACCCCCCCCCCCCATAGTGGTCTCCTTAGGAAGTAGTGTATATTTTTCTTCATATAACACGCAAGAGAATCCGGGTTTAGGGCTTAGGGTTTGAGGCTTCAGGGGTTTACGGTAATCCCCAAAAAGTTGGAAACCTAATTAAGGACAAATAGTGCTGGGATTCCCCATGCTTCACTCTTAGGGATCGAGGCTATCGGGTTTCCAACATTTTGGCTTCTACTGTAGTGGTCTCCTTAGGAATTAGTGTATATTTTTCTTCATATAAAACGCAAGAGAATATCACACTTATTATTGTTATGATGGTTCTAAGGGGGTATAGCCCCTCCTTCCCTTCTCCAACCTTGAGATCAACTTCGTCCCTGGCTTGTACAAGATCTTCGATGAGATCTTGGTGTCATCGGCATGCTTAGTGACAGGGAGTGCGGGGTTTGGGACCTTCAAAACCCAGAGCCTCCAAAACCCCTTAATTAAGGAATATACCTTAAATTGTAATAGGATCCCAAATATGATTTAAGGTATATTCCTAAATTAAGGGGTTTTGGAGGCTCTGGGTGAGCAGTGGCCCAGCTGTAAGTCCGCGCCTTCGTCTCTTTTTGGGTTGAGGTTTGAAGGTTTAGTTGATGCTTTTCGATGTCGCGTGCTTTGGCTTCAGAGACAGACCAACTGAAATTTACAACCCCCCAAACTGGCCACCAGGCTCAAACCTTTTGTCGCCTTTCCCTCAGCCCTCATAAACCAGGCTCAGCACCGAACTCCACAACCTAAAGTTTAGGGTTACCCTAAACCCCTTTGCACCGCCATGCAAGAACTCCACCGAAGCCTACGGAAAGGAGTGGCCGATTTAGGGCTTGCCTGACTGACTAAAGTTTTCAGAAATTTGGGGCTGGGGGGGGGGGGGTNGGGGGGGGGGGGGGGGGGTCTAGTGCTAGTTCAGAGCCAAGCCGAAACCCTATACTACTCCCAAACATCTTGTGGAAGAGGGTGAGGATTCGGGAACTAGTCGCATCTACCCTGCGCCTATGAAAACCTGAGCACCGGCTTTAGGGGTTTATGTGTTAATTTTAGGGTTTAGGGGTTTACGGCTTCTGCAAACCACCTTGACTATGGAAGGTGAATGCTTGCGACAACTTCCAGCGGGATCCGCAGCACATGACCTACATCAAGGCATGCGGTGTGTGTGTGTTTGTGTGTGATTGTGTGGAAGATGCTGTGTCCTGGGTTTCAATAAAGTTGCAGACAGGTTTATGAATACCGAAGTGCGTTCAGCAATAATATCGAGGTTCCCAAGATCATTTGAGACCTCATGAAGCCGCTATACAAGGAGGTCTAGTTGTAGGTTTACCGTGCAAGCGTTATAGTTGTTGTACCCTGTGTTCAGCATGTCATGTTTCAGCGCTCTGGGCTTAGATCCCAGTGATCCCAAGAACCCTAACCACTCTGCGGTTGGATCTTGCACTTTCAACTGATCGGCTTAGCGTGTGGCCTGAGTACTTCGGAAAAGTGTTTGTCTACTTGTAGTTTCTATCTATGCAATACTACATCACATCATACCCCCACGGCCTTATTCTGATTTCAAAGTCTGTGTAGCAGGTTAAATTTAGTAGGTTCTCTGATTTATTACTGTGGCCCCGAACTAAAACTCCAGTCTCGTGTACCCCAGCAGACACCACGACTCGCTGCCACTTAAACCCTACAGTCACTGCCGAGGCTTGGCCGTAAGCCCAATAGCCTCCCCTCCACAAGCAAACCTGTGGCCCCAAACCCTACAAAATGGTAGGTTATGACCCCTTAATTAGAGGGTCCAACCCTTAAAACTGTAGGTTTTTGGATCCACAGGAATATGCCAAATAACCTCAAGCCGCCTTGAATCGGCAGCCCCCCCAGGGCCTCTAAACCCCAAACCCTAAACCCTAAACCCCAAACCCTAAACCCTAAACCCTAAACCCCTAAACCCCAAACCCCAAACCCTAAACCCTAAACCCTAAACCCCTACACCCAGCAGTCTTATCCTCAAGCCAAAGGTCAACATCAACGAGCAGGATGGTTGGATCTCCATCGAGAACAATGGCATGACCTTGCCTGTAGAGATCCACAAGGACTATAGACTCATATAGGGGCCTTCCTATAAGTGTTACTATATAAGGTCTACTATACGGGTTCAATATAGGGGTCTAAATACAGAAATATAAAAGCCTTCGGGGCTTATGGCTTATAGCGTTTAGGGTTTAGGGTTTATGGGGGCCTAAATATTTAATAATACTATTTTGGTGTTTCCTTACTTACAGATTTAGTAGAATTGCCCCAACTCCCTATTCTAATTAGCAAGGGTCTATATTAGGGTGTTTGGTCAGCACAGGGTTCCTCGAACGGGTGTTCTCTTTTATTACAAGGCTTCACGGATTCACGGCTGTACTGGCCCCAGTCACTTAGTTCAGTGTTTAGGGTTGGGGGTTCAACTTTGCAGAGCCTCCTCTACGTACCGGGCCGGCAGTAGGATATGAGCTCCTATCAGGTCCTGGGCTTTAAGGGCAAAGCCGTAAACCATCAGCTGCAAGCTTCTCGAGGAGCACAAGATGTACGTGCCAGAAATGGTCCAGAGCTCAGCTCTGGGCATGCTGTGCATGTCGATCGAACCCTCAATGAACCTTAAACTTTAAACCCTAAACCCCTAAACCCTTTCGGGCCATGTAGAAAAGGAGTTCAAAAACCCAACCCGGACCCGTAACCCCTAAACTTTCCCTAATCATGAATTGTGTACTTAGAGGCTCCATAGTAGTTCCTTTCTGGGGTTCATATTTAGAATCCTATAAGGTCATCCCAAAAAGGAACTACTATGGAGCCTATGGGTAGAGGTTCTAGTGTCTCGGAGTAGGACTTACAATCCAAGTTTAAATTAGCGTAAACCCAGGCAGGAAATCCAAGCCGTACCAGGCTCCTAGTTCCGACCCTCCACACTAAAGCCCGTAATATGGGGACCTTAATAATTGCCTATACTCTTTTGGGGGTTCCCTATTATATTGATGGTATAATATATACCCCAAAAACCCTGTTCTATTTATTAAGGCCCCTTTATTAATCGGTAATCCTAAACCTCGTACCATCATTCCTGACCCCCTCATGTAGTGGCCTAACATGTGCTAACATTACCCTTAGGGTTCCTTACTATCATGATAGAACAATATACCACACAGACATAGTCTCATCATACCTTCACCCAGGTCTTCGGTCACCTCTTGACCAGCGACAACTACGACGATGATGAGAACAAGGAGCGCCATAAGAGGGCGTTAAGCCCTAAACCCCTAAACCCTAAACTCTAAACATCTCTAAACCCTAAGCCCTAGCCCTCATATTATGAGGGTTTTGGGCTTAGGGAACTCTCCCAAGCATTCAGAGGCCTCAAGTTTAGGATTGGGTTTCCGGTGTTGGGGCCTAGGACTTTCGGTCCAGGATTTAGGGTTTAGGGTCCCAGGGGTGCCAGAGTTTGATCTAGGTTTGTTTGGGGGCCCTGTTGCAGTAAGTCTTGTTAGAGTTCAGGGCCCGAGGTATAGGATCTACTTGGAGGTTTTTTTGGCCAACTATAGTTATCCGACTTCTATCCACTTGTAATTGTAACCACCCATGAGCCTCGTTGTCAAAATTATGGTCCCTCTTTGGGTCCTTATTTTTATACGGCACCTAATATTTAGGGTAACCAAAAAGGGGCCATAATTTTGACAACTACCCAAGTAGATTTACTGGTTGCCAGCTTAAGAGGGTTTGACTCCAGGGTCTTGCTGGCCACGATATGGGAGTTTCCGAAAATAGGGGACCTAGAATATAGTACCCTAAATAATAGGATCCTGATTATAAGGACCCCCAAATAAGGTACCCCTAATTTTCGGAAACTCTTAAACCCTAAACTCTAAACCCTATAGATCCCTTATAGGGGCCCTTATAGGAACCTTTATAGATCCCTTACCCCCTAATTTTTGGAAACTCCCATATCCAGCATTACCTGAAGACCGGACCCTGGAGCTTTCATGGACAAAACAGGGTTTAGGGTTTAGGGTTTGATGGTTATTAGTGCTATCCTTAGCTGTTGCGGTATTATAGTCCTTATATAATCCCAAATTTTAAGCCTTTAGTTCCCCTTGATACTCGACAAGTAAGTTAGTTCGTATTGTTACAACTGCCTTGATTGTCGAAGAGCAGAGCAGAACAGCTTTCGGAAGCGGCTAACGGAAGCTTGGAAGCCCAGAGGTCCAGAGAAACCTAGGTTAGCACTACTTAAACCCAGACCCCCGGGAGGATCTAAAGAGTAGATCCCCTAATTTGGGGCCCTAGCTACTAAAGGGTACTTTATAGGAACCCCCTTTAAGGGATCTACTTTTTGGATCCTCCCGGGGGTCTGGGAAACGGTTCAAGGCCTGGGGATCTGGAATCGTAGTGTCTTTTCGGGGCAAGCTACTCTAGGGCTGGATCCGCATACGGTAAGGGTTTGAATCACTAGCAAAACTTAGCCTGTGTAAATTCTGTAAAACTATACTGTTGCACCATACTACACCCCCCCCAAGACCCCATTTTAATTGTTGAGGCTTCTTGTGACAGTGTGATAACACGCGCCTTGCCAGCATCCTCGCTGGAGCCAATCTGAGAACAGACAGTTCTATTTCCTCAACCGTAAACACCCCCCCCGATCGCACCGTAGAGCTTTTCATCTCTTAGGATTCCAGGACACAGAACGCCCTACTGTAAGCTTCCGTAGCATGTACTTTGGCATGAAACTTCCCAAATGTGTGTGAACCTGTGAACCTTTTTTGAGGTGCTGGCATATATACATACATACAGACAAGCATACATACATGCAGACAAGCATTAGCTTGCTTGGAGGTGACTGGCGGCCGGAACGGCTACGGTGCAAAGCTGACGAACATCTTCTCAACGAAGTTTGTTCCCTTGGCGAGTTGTGGTGGTCACGTAAGAGGGTGTTATATCTGAGTTTACCCCAAACCCTGAACCCTAGGTTGGTTGGTTAACCGTGGCGCTTGGAGTTTTAGGTTCCGGATGTAGTCCAGGTGCCTCCTGAATGTGTTTGGTCCTCAACGCTTTCCGGCCTCACAAGATACGTCCTATCCTGAGCAGTGGCACACGTCTCTCTCTCTCTCTATATATATATATATGTACACAATAGACAACGTTATAATTATATATATATAATAGAGACAGGGAGAGAGAGGGAGACAGGCCGTTCCATCGGACATTGTGTGTGTCTAGGAGACATACTACCTCTCACATTAAGCTAGACCTACAGTGGTATAGAGCATGTCAAGATACAATGACAAAAGATAGATACATGGACCGCAATCATATGAATTGTATGCTCTCAAAGAGTCTAAACATGAAGGAAGACCCGACAGGCACATACAAGATATACCCCAAACTGGGGCCTGTAGTGTTATTTTCTGTACAATATATGTATATGATGCTGTATATATCTATATTATATTATATATATCACTGTCTCTTCTTCATACGGGAAGTGGTTCCAGATATTGTCTTAGTACTGAGTTCGCCAGGTCATCGAATGTGGCGACGGCAAGCGAGGGCAGAAATATGTCCAGACCTGGGAGAAGAACATGCAGGACACTTCGTGCGCATCAGCCATACACTACCCCCACCTTGTCCAAGGTGGCGAGCACTGAGATGCAAAACCCCATCCAACTCCCCAAGAAGACCTTCAACCCTAAACCCTAAACCCCTTCTTCTGAATGATCATGAAAGAATGTCTACAGATTCCGTCCAGGCTAAGCGCCCGACCCACGGGTTTCGGTTTGATTGCGCTTTCGTGGCGCCCAAACCCACAGGGTCCGGAATCTCTCATCCCGACGGGTTTTGGGAGTTTCCGAAAATTATCCTATAAGGGCTCCTATAAGGGATCTATAGGGTTTAGAGTTTAGGGTTTAAGAGTTTCCGAAAGATTGGGGGTACCTTCTTTTGGGGTCCTTATAATAAGGATCCTACTATTTAGGGTACCATATTAGGATCCCCTATTTTTGGAAACGCCCTTTTGACAAGGATTTCAGGATTTCAAACTCTGCTCAGCATTCTCGGTTGCAAGATCGAGGTTTGGGGCTTGGGGGGTTGTCGGTAAGCGGAAAACACTGAACAGGTTGTCAGGCTTCTTCATGCGACACTTACTGCCCTCCAGAAGGAGGCAGCAACCGCATTGAAAGAATGTCAAGTCGGCTCACTAAGGGTCCAAGTACCTAATTATCATATACTCTCCAGAATTGTAAACTACATAACTACTATCCCCAAATACCTATAATTATTGGATCCTTTGGACCCTTGGGGACGAGGCCGGCAAAGCCCCTAGAGTCTCCAGAGCTTGTTTCGACCACTCAAAGCCGACCGGTGCGGAAATCCAGGAGCTCAGGAAGCAACCGGGGGGCTCCCTGAATCCTAAACGGCCGTCCACCCTTACGGCCAAACCCCAAACCCTAAACCTCAAAAAAAAAAGCTGAAAAAACCTAAAAAATCCTTTAAAAAACCATAAGGCAGGGGCGGTGAAAGAGGCCCACGACTTTTCTTTGGCAAATGCCGACACCCATACACAGAGAATCCTGAACCCGCAGCCCGCAAAGCTTGAAGCCTTGTCTGGGCTTTGGAGTACCATACTTTAATACTTTTTTCTTAACAGAACCCTTATGAAATAAAAGTGTATACTTTTTTCTCCCTGGTTACTTAAAAGCCCAGTTGTGTACCTTTTTGATCGAGGAGAAAGGAAAAGCCTCTATCACCAAGTACTCCGGCAAGGCGCGAGATAGCGCTGCAAGGATGGAGCCTTAAACCAGGAAGTCCCGAACCCTAAAATTTGTATAGTCCCCGCATTTCTTGGTTCCCCTTTTCTATTGAGTTTTAATTGTAAGTCTGGAGCATGCGAACAAGGGAAACCTTATCACAACTGGGATACTGGGAAGCTAACCCTAAACCCTAAACCAAAGTCATAAAAGCTTAAGAAGCCTATATTAGGGCCTAAACACCCTGATAATAGGGGAAACTCGCCGCCCTGGAAGTCACCATCCGATGTCGGGTTCCCAGAGACTCCAATATCCCTTAATTAAGGAATATACCTTAAATCCTATTTGGGATCCTACTATTTACGATAATTCAAGGTACATTCCCTGATTAACGGATATTGGAGTCTCTGGGTTGAGAGTTCGCTAAACCCTCAACCCTAAACTCCTGAACCCTGAACTTGAGGGTCCAGGAGCGCTAGACTGGCAAGCTCCTCGGCCCTAAACCAAAAGCATCGGCACTCAACCCAGAAACCCAGAAACCCACAGCCCTGAAATCTAATCAACAAAAACCCTAAACCCTAAACCAGAAGCCCAAAACCTTGAAACCTAAAACAAACCCTATAAGCCTCAAGAAACCTCGACTTGATCTTCAGATCCCTTTGTCGGAGCCCGGAAGCGCCCTACTTGGAGGCCCTTTTGACTTAGTAAGTCTACTTAGCATCCCCTAGAAACCCTATTATAGTCCCCCATAACCCACCTTACTAACCCCACTTACTAAGTCAAAAGGGCCTCCAAGTAAGGGAACCCTAGAGGCTCTGAAACCCTAACCCCTAAACCCTTAAACCCCTAAACCCTAAACCCTACTTACTAAGTGAAAAAGGCCTCCAAGTAGGCCCCTTGGGGCTTTGAGGTCTTCAGGCTCCTCTCCGTCAGCCTTCTCCCAGGGGTCGGGTCATAAATTGGGCAACGGCCCGTGAAATTTCTTTAGGGCTTACCTTGACCCTACGTAACCTACCTTTTTAAGGACATATAAGGAAATCATAATAAGGAGCCCTAAAAAGGTAGGTTCCGTAGGGTCCAGGTAGGGTTTAGGGTTTACACTTGTTACCTGATTTAAGCTAAATTCTTTGATTTAAGCAACAAGTGACAAGCTTTCGAATCTCTCGAAAACCTATTTCAAGCCTCCTAGACCCTAAACCCTACACTTGAAAACCCAAACCTTAGACCTGAGAACCCTGGATCTGAAACTCTGAGCCTTCAGGGTGGCCTTGTCACGGCATGCTGTTGGAAGCTAGTTCCGTTCAGCATGGGATTTTTCGAGAGGGATCTAAGCTTTACCAGAGTAGACGATGTAGCTTTGAGACAAGGAAAAGATCGAAAATGCGTGTCTGCACTGTTTGTTTTAGGTACCCGTGTTAGTCCGACCGTTTTAAGCCCTGACATCAGGACTTCACGAAAGTCACCTTCTATCCCGACCTCAAGCGATTCGGCATGTCCAAGCTTGACCAGGCGCTGGCTTGCAGGGTCTCATCGGAAACCTTTAAGATTTGGTTTCCGAAAATTAGGGGGTAAGGGATCTATAAAGGTTCCTATAAGGGCTCCTATAAGGGATCTATAGGGTTTAGAGTTTAGGGTTTAAGAGTTTCCGAAGATTAGGGGTACCTTTTTGGGGGGTCCTTATAATAAGGATCCTACTATTTAGGGTGCTACATTAGGGTCTCCTATTTTCGGAAACTCCCATTTGTGGTTGATGGTTTGAGTTTAGCGTTTGGGCTCTGAGAAGCTGCAATCATCAGGGACGTCAAACCGTTAAACCTTGTTCCACCGTTCACAGAGAGCAGCTGGAAAGGAATCCATGTTATTTCAGATGACACACCCATGGAGGTCTGAACAAATAGCACTAGTATTAGTAGGTTGTCCGTATATAACTACCCCAGAGCCTAATCTAATTGTTGACGCCCTTATCTTAGATTCCCATCCCTGAGCATGTGTTTGCACGTGCTTCGGACCTCTGTTCGTGCATGCTATAGGGATTACTTGCCACGCCAAAACTCAGATCTATCGACATAGCATACAGAGCATCGAACTCGCACCCTACCCATAGGCCCCAAAGTAGTTCCTTTTTGGGATTACCTTATGGAATTCTAAATATGAACCCCAAAAAGGAACTACTTTGGGGCCTATGGGTAGGCAGATCCCACACGCCACTTCCTGCATCGGGCCGAAGTGCCTTGGTTTCTTCCTGCATCGCTGGACCCTGGGTCCTATGGCAGGTGTGGGCGGGAATAGTGACGCTAAACCCTAACCCCCCAAACCCTAAACCTTAAACCCTAAACCCCTAAACCCCTAAACCCCTAAGCCCCTAAACCCCTAAGCCCCTAAACCCTAAACCCCTAGACCCCTAAACCCCTCTAGACCCTAATGTTGAGCACATTGACATACACCCGGCTTCGATTTGTGGCTCCAGGGGTTCCGAACTCTGAAGCTGGAAACCCCAAACCCTAACAAGCACCCTCCGTCGAAGAAAGACATCCGCAGGCTCTTAAATGTCCTTTTCGACGAACTTCGGCTCCATCTTAACCACGAAACAGGATTCTTCCCAAACCCTGTTAGTGCATCTCTACTCCTCTGTTTTGAGTCTCTACCAGGCGCCCCAAACTCTATTCTAATTTCTATACAAGGCTTCTATGTTGTGGTTACAGTAGAAGCCAGAAAGTTGGAACATCACTATCCTCATGCCCTTATGGTAAAGTATAAGGGATCCTAGCACTAATCCTCCTAAAGCCATGTTGCAACTTTCTGGGGTGCACTATATGGTTCAGGGTACCCTAAATAATAGGTGCCTTATTATAATATGAACCCAAACTCTATTCTAATTTCTATACAAGGCTTCTATGTTATGGTTATATGGGTTTGGGATATTCGGAGCAGACTCCAGTAGCCTTACCCAGAGCCTCCAAAACCCCTTACTTAAGGAATACACCTCAAGTTATAATAAGATCCCTAGTATGATTTAAGGTATATTCCTTAATTAAGGAATATACCTCAAATTATAATCGGATCCCTAGTATGATTTAAGGTATATTCCTAAAATTAAGGGGTTTTGGAGGCTCTGGGTAGCTCACACCTATGCCAGGACGTGGTGGCGCTCATGAAGAAGCGCGTCATGGACAGCCTTCCATGAAACTCATGTCGTGGGTCGACTTTCTTGAAACCTTCTCCCAACATTAATCCCAACACCCTAGGGTCGATAGCCCCGAGCCCGACCCTAAACCCTAAACCCTGAGCCCGAAACTCACAACCCCCTCCCACCCCCTCGCCACAAGCTCCCACCAGAGACCTGAGCTGCAGAAGTTGGAGTCTGGAGCCCCTGAAGCCCCTGAAAACTGAAGCCGCAACCCTAAAGCCTGAACCACAACCATGAACCCTAAACCATACATACGGTTGATGGTCAAAATCCTGCATGACCTTCAGGACTCTAAGCTATGGGAATTATGGTATATTCCTTAAAATGGGTAATGCAGGATTTTGTCCATCAACAGTACATATGAGTTTGGAGTTGTTGGGTGCCGCCATCTTCATGGAGCGTGCGTTTCAACACAAGGCCTCGCACTGGTTCGGATCATATCAGTTTCCTCAGGCTACCAACAAGGCTGAGGGCATTAGGACTAAAGGCTTGTCGAGTTTAGGCTGTAAGGATCAGGGTTTGAAGCTGTTGGGGTATCAGGGCTGAGCCTAAACCCTAAACCCTAAACCCTGAAACCCTAAGCGAAGGCTGTAGCATTCGGGGCGTTCATTGATCCCCACTGTGGATACTCGGCCCCTTAGGGTAAACCATTCGCTACAAGCTCCCTGCCAAGATAGATTTCGCCTCTGCCTTTCAACGAGTACTTGGAAGTTTCATGGGTAGTTGAGTACAGGTGAGGTTATCAGTAGGAGAACTACAGTTACAGCCCATGTTGGGGCATTCATACCCCCACTTCGTGCTACGGTTGATGGACAAAAGCCTGCATGACCCTAAGGACTCTAAACTATGGGAATTATGGTATATTCCTTATTATGGGTCATGCAGGATTTTGTCCATCAGCCGTACCCATGAACCTCCAAGCAGGATGCCGGTGGATCGACGGACAAGAAGCTGCGCGCTTTCAACTAGGGGAGGGCTACAGGGAGTTGAGAGGTTTAAGGTTTAGGGTTTAGGGGTTTAGGGTTTACGGTTTAGGGTTTAGGGGTTTAGGGTTTAGGATAGGGGCCCTTAGGGGGGTTGAGGGCTTGGAAACTTGAAGTTTTTGGGCTTCAGGGTCTTAAGCCGAGCGCCCTACATGGGCTATGGATTTTAGGTGGTTCAAAGTGCTGTTGCCTGCTAAATATGAGGCTGATAGAACTTAGATGGTGGGCCCTTGGCATATGAGTATGAGGCATTCGTCGCCTTTTTTGAAGGTGCTGGAACAGAGGTGCCCAGAGCCTCCAAAACCCCCTAATTAAGGAATACACCTTAAATCATATTGGGGATCCTATTTTAATTTAAGGTATATTCCTCAACTAAGGGGTTTTGGAGGCTCTGGGTGAGTTACCAGTAACCGAAAGGATTGAAGTTTGGAGGGTTGAGTCAAGTCCTTAAAGGCAGGGGCTGGAGGTGACACACATAGGATATTGGGGCGTCGGTGACGACCGCTCGCCTCTTTAGCAGTTAGCTGGTGTTTAAACACGAAGGGCTTGAGCTTGAGCTGTATAAGGTTTCAATATTTTCTCACAGATAGTATTTGTGAATATATTTGTATTCGTTTATACACATCTACATAGAACTTGTGTATATATACATACACGCACATGCAAGTAGAGATTTAGGGCATTGAGGTTGATGGTCTAGCAGGTCCTATGTGACCCAATCCCCCAGGACTAGGAGTATTTCAAGGCTTTGGCTATGGCTGTCTTCCTCTTTTGTTTCTTCTTCAAACTTCCGAATCTTCTGATTCTTCTGCCGAGCGTCATTTTCAGAAAGTCGGGTTCGAGGATTTATCCGTGCCAAGGTGCCGCGTATTTCTGAATGACAGCCCGGTCGCGGTGAAAGAGTTCAAGGCACGGCCAACAATGGGACAAGTTAGCAACGACAAGTCTCCGACCTGACTTTGGCATCCGGTTAAGGCGATCAAGGAAATTAACCCAAATCGGAAACCATATCAGTAAGACATTAAGTTTGTTTGGCCCCCTCCCCCAAAACAAACAGGAAGAACATCCCTTGTAATCGGTATCGAGTTATACTACACTATGCCCAGTAATCCTCTTCCACTTATTAATAAAGGTCCCCACCTTGTCCAAGAAGCACTGCACGGGAGTTGAAAAATGGTAAACTTGAGCTTGTGCAGGATTTAGGGTTTAGGGTCTTGCTCTACGGGCATGTGCTCACGTGCCACGGCACTCATCGATCTACCCCTGCAAAATGGAAACCTTACAGTTTTGAGGCTTTAGCGTTTAAGCGTCAGGATTGACTAAACACGATGCCAGTTGATGGCAGCTGTGTTCACCCTAGACATCCTTCTCGTTCTCGCTGTAGTGTCTTGTTCAAGAGCTTCCACAAATCTCACTGCCAAAGTGCTGTATCGCAAATCACCCTGATCCCTTGTGATTTTATGGTCCAACTATGTGGTAGTACGAAAGCCAGCACACATACCTACCAGCCGCCTCTGCTGAATCCGAACCCTACTGTTTACCCGAGCATTGTACCCGACAAACGAAGTCCCCCCGATCCCGCAAAGACGGGATTCGGCTCTTTTGTTTCGTGGGGCTTTGGCAGCCGCCTTTCCCATCGAAGCCACCCCTGAACCCTACTATAGGGGCCTAAATAATCACCAATACTATTTTGGGAGTTCCTTATTATAATTCTAGTATAATGGGTCCCAAAACCCTACTCTAATTATTAGCTAAACCCGAAACCAAAACCAAGCGTCGAACTGAAGGTAAGGATTCGAGCTTCACCTTGCCCACTATATTCCAAGAAGGTCCATATACACTACTATTATGGAATTAGGGTCCCAAAACCATAATAGGGATGGTCTTTTGGGACCTAATTCCATAGTAGTGTATGTGGACCCTCTGGGATTTCCTCCCTAACAAGAAGAGCCCACCACCCTATGCTCAAGCCAGGGCCCCACACCCGTCGGCCCCAAGCTTAGGTGTATTATTAGGGAGACCCCTTAAAGGGTACCCCTTCTTAACCCACTCTTTTGAGACCTTATTGAGAGGGCCCATATCCCCAAGGGTCCCCCTAATCCTAACTCCCATAAACACCTGACGCGCGCCTCGGAAGGATTATGTGGAGCTCTACTTCGAGAAGGCTGCTCACGGGAGCAATAGACCCAGAACCTCTAAGTCCCTGTGAACCGTAAACCCTAACCCCATACCGCAACTCCCAAGTCTCTTTGTGGGAGTTTTTGCATTGCCGGCCTTACCGTGCCTGTGCCCTAAAAGCCTAAACCAAAACCGTTGGCTACACATCCCCACCCCCCCC